>JAJONR010004524.1:0-68625 GCA_029582245.1 Solanum etuberosum | reverse complement strand
TTCAAGAAATGAATACGTTCACTTACAAATAGAAAATAATAATGACTTAATAAAGATTACAAATACTCTTCTTTATTTGATTTTCTTTAAAAAAAAAATTATATATATAACTAATAATTCTGATCGATGGTTGTTGTGTAGAAAATTTCCAACAATACTACTAGGCTATAAGTCTCGATGGATCAACACTAACTTCTTCTCTCAACTACATAGTATCACCAACACAATCTCTTGCGGGAAACTAAAAGTCTAACAAGAATAATCTCTTTAGCTATTGAAAAGACAACTCAACGTGTAATTCGAGGAAGAATCAACCATATTGAAGTTGTTATTAAAAAAAATAAAAATTGAGATGATGCAAGGGTTTGAACTAGTTTTTTTAATAATGAATAAAGTATTAGAATATTTCTTTTTTTAAAAAGCTAACGCCCACCGTGGGGCTCGAACCCACGACCACAAGGTTAAGAGCCTTGCGCTCTACCAACTGAGCTAGACGGGCTTGTTTGATAACTATTCACGATCTAGAGAGAAGTTTTTTATTGGCTCGATCTTAAGCTCATGAATAATTATAGATTACTCCCTCCATTCTAGTTTAATTATTTTTAATTTTGTCTGTTTAAAAAGAATGATCTTTATTTTCTTACAACTTACTCACTTAATGTTTTCAAAATCAATAAATACATGTTATTATTAAAACATGAAAAAATAATTTTAACTTTATATATACAATATATTTTTTTGATGAAGAGAGTTCATATGAACTCATTCTGGTATCCTAACTCCGCCTATTTTGTGATCATGTGAGTAAAGATGGTTTCATTTTTAACTCATTGAAGAATAACATGTTGTTCTTCTCTGGTTAATTCTCTAGTAATTGATCTATAAAGATGATAAAGTTGATTGAGCAGGTAATCTCTTAAATAGAGAATTTCAAATTATTTATATTCTTTCTCGATTGAATTCGTCGCACAAAACTTATTTACTACAATTTACCTACCTGATTTACAAGCTATTACATTAAATTTGAGTTTACCCTGTGTTCCCATATAGCAACATTCCCGGTCAACGATAAATAAATTTCTCTAGTAATTGTGAAAGCAATGGTCATTTAATATTGTTTTTTCTTGGTCTAAGATCATAAATGTTTCAGCCACTAACTGACTTATTATTACACTTCGTGCACAAATGTTGCGTTTTTTTAAAGTCAATTTGACTAATTTTTTAAGTTAAATTAGATTACATTAATTCAAATTTTTGCATATCAATATGATTAAAAAATACATCGTAAAATGTTAGTCAAAGTTTTTATAGTTTGACACTAAAAAATGAAACTATGACAATTAAAAGTAGACGGATGTAGTATTTATTTTCCTTTTTTATTACTCTCTCTGTCCCATATTAGATAATCATTATACTAAAAATAGTTGTCTCATATTAGTTGTCCACCTTACTAAATTAAGAAAGCATTAATTAAATTTTTCTTATATTATCCTTGCAATTAATTATTATTTTTAATAAGTGTTCATATTTGTTTGTAAAATTCTCAAGATGTTTTAAGGGGTGAATTAGTAAAATTATCCTCTTATTTATAATTTCTTAAGTATCATGAAAATGAAAAGTGATCAACGAATATGAGATATGAGGTAATGCATATCTTCTTTCTTTTTTTCAGAGTCAAATAAAGACCAATAATTTCCCTAATTTATCGGAGAAAAATAAAGTGTCAAAATTAAATATACAATTTCTTATGTTTGCCGCGTTTTATTTTTAAAAATAAAAAGTCGGTTTTCTTGATTATATTAATAAAAAAAAGTTATATTATTCAATATTTGTTGAATATCCGCATCTTGTATTTGACTTCACTAACTTTTAATATCCAATAAAACATGTGTCACTATATTGGAGATGTAAAACCAATAAGACATTTGTGTTTTGCAATAAATTTTAAAATAATGAAAATAATGACGATCACAAATAAAGTATGATGAAATAAAAATTTAATGATAAATATTTGTGAGTATAATATTATAATTCTGGTTATCTTTTAATTTTTCTTTCCTAAATATTTTTTATAAATCGAGGGTTGTTAGTAACGTATTTCTCAAACGTAGGATGATATGAACCTCTTTGTGATATATTTGATCGCCAAGAACATTAAACAACACTTTGCTTTGAGAAAGACAATATTTGATGTTTTGATGTTTCTGTGAATATTCAAGGTTTTAAGGGATATTTGAGATGTCTCTTCAAGGAACTATGTGTCTCTTTTTATAGGCGTGAGATAGGATTTAGATAAAGTAGCTTCAAAGAAATCCTAACGTGCTTTATAGCTTGAAGATGAATTGGACTTGTTTTGTAGATTCTTATTTTAAATCCAATAAAATTTCAGTGACTATCGTTATAAATTTATAAATTGGTTAAACTAGTTTATAATCATATCTTCAAGGATTATATTTGAGATTAATTATTATTTATTCATCTATATTGTTTGGATTTTCAAAAAAATTAACATATCTATATTGCATTTTCAAAAATATATTACTTTTAAACGATTTGATATGCATCCAATTGATCTTTTTAAGAGTGGGAACAATAAAAATTTTGCTAAAGATAAAAGGAGAAAAAAATAATGTAAAATCACTATAACATAAAGTACCAATAATATGGAAGTTATTTTCAAAAAGTCATTGGTAATTGTAGTAACGGTAAAATTATTTTAATGTAACCTATAAATTACGAGTGTGGATCCTGAAATTATTAAATTGTCTATATTATACTCCTTGAAATATGATCTTAATGGCAAAGCCTAGTTGGAGCAATGGGGTTCGTATCATACCGCTTGCTCAAATTTTTTATTTACTATACATGTAAATGATAAATAAAAAATAATAAAAATCATGATAAATACAAAAGAATCTTCTTGACTTGAAACACAAGCTTAATATAATTAATTCTTTGAAAAGTTAAATCGCCTTAATGAAATCTTTAGCTTTACCATTGTATGGTCTTTCCCCAACTCCTGGGGAATGCGGAAACTTTGCATATCAAGGTCTTGGGTTTAACTTATTCTCCAAAAGAAAAAAGATTGTCCAAGTCTCGTAAAGAGTTCAAGATTCTCATCCTTCACCAACATGCGATTCAATCCATTCATCATCCTTCCTACTCCACACGCTCAAATCTGTACATTTTTATCTAATCCAGTGTCTACATATTCCTGGACCAAAAGCATTTTGAGAGGGAGGAACCAGGGCTCTGACCGCATGTTCACCTCTGTAACTATACCTTGTGGGCCCACATCAAGTCAGATCCAACTCCGATACCATATTATAAAAAGAAAATTTCAGAAATAACAAATATAATAGACATAATAAGGCTCTATAGCTATAGTTTCGATAATTACGCTTTATAGCTATAGTTTCGTTTGCAATACAGGCTGTAATTTGTATATTTCTACCCGTTTGTATATTTCGCTTGCGAATATACAACTATGGTAAGTATTTACAAATTCTATATTGATACATTTAAGAATTTTTCAGAACTCTGTTTGTATATTTTGCTTGCCAATATACAAATAGGGTAATTTATTATGAATTTTTCATAAATCGTATACAAATAGCTAGGGTAAGCATATACAAAATTCTGGATTCATACAATCATGAAGCGAATTATACAAATCAGGCGAATTATACAAATCAGACAAATAGCAAGAATTGAGGGAACTGTAGCCGCGAATTATAATTTTCTTAAACTGTTGCTATAATATCTAATATAGGCTAAATGTTTGTTATTCTGCATAATTTTCCCTATTAAAAATAGGTCTTGAATCTAAATTGC
Source organism: Solanum etuberosum (assembly GCA_029582245.1). Classification (NCBI taxonomy): domain Eukaryota; kingdom Viridiplantae; phylum Streptophyta; class Magnoliopsida; order Solanales; family Solanaceae; genus Solanum; species Solanum etuberosum. The sequence goes on along the minus strand of JAJONR010004524.1, from coordinate 64,791 downwards.
TTAAACCTCAAGGAATTGACGATTCTCATCCTTTACCGATGTGAGATTTATTCCACTAATCAATGTAGTAAAAACATTTTAGGGAAGGACACATGTAAAGTATTTTTTTTTTATTAGATTAGTTTAAAACATTTTGCATAAACTATTTCTTTTTTTAATCCACCATCCTCTCATAAAAAATCCCCAGACCAATTTTCCAATTAGCCATTTTTTCTTTTTTGGCCACATCCAATTAGTCTTAGGTACACTTCAACTCACATGGGACAAAGCATCATACTCAACAACCACCCAACATTCACATTTAATACTATTATAAATTAGCACAATAAAGTTGAAAAACTATAGAAAATTCCCTAAAGTCCAAGTTCTTGAATATACATGGACATTGTCATCATCATTATTATGATATAACAATAATTGGGATAGAGAGGGTAGACTGAAAAACAAAAAACAAAAAAAGTCAAGATTTTACCAGCTATTATAGTTGTGGGATCTGGGGTTTTGTTCACTCTTTTGCTGACACAAGTGTAAGGGCTAATGAAGGTGAGAATTCAAGAAAAAACAGTGTTAATTATGTGTGTGTGTGTAAATTTATCACTTGGGATCTTTTCTTTTTCCAAGATTTTCATTTGGGTGCTTATTACATATAAAGATTGTTCATTTTTAGTTTTAGAGAGGTTGGAGGTAAGAAAATCACTTTTTTTGATGAAAGGATCAGGTTATACACATGACACATTGTGATAAAAATAGTCTTTAAGCTGCTTTGTGTGTGTGTGTGTTTGTAAATTTTAGAGATCACTTGAGTCTCTTTTTTTAACCAAGATTTTCATTTGGGTACATTTGATTACAGATATTTGATACTTTTTCATTTATTTATCATTTTGTAGAGAGGCTGGAGGTAAAAAAGAATCAGTTTTTTTTATCAAAGGATTAACTTATACACATTCCACATTGAGATAAAAATGGAGTCTTTAAGCTGAAGCTTCTGTGTGTGTGTGTGTAAATTTATCACTTGTGATCTTTTTTTCTTCAAGATTTTCATTTGGGTACATTTCATTAATTTGCTTTTTATATTGAGGCTGAAGATAAGATCTCGGTAGTCGCCTTGGGTAGACAACACTTTACCTCCAAAGTGGGACTTTCCGGCATGAATCCCGATTATTTGAAACCCAAAGTGGTACCGGACACCAGGTGGGAAACCAAAAAAATTAATAGAGGCTGAAGATAATATAAAATAGCTTTTTGATCAAAGGACCAGCTTATACATGAACACATTGGGATAAAAATGGAGTTTTTAAGCTGCTTCACAGTGTTTTTAGTGACTTGTAGGTTTTTCATTTGTGTGTGTGTGCTGTGTGTAAATTTATCACTTGAGCTCTTTTTTTCCCAAGATTTTCATTTGGGTGAATTTGATTACAGATGTTTGTCTCTTTTTAATTTTACATTCATGTTTTTTTTTCTAATTTTTTATCAAAGGATAAGCTTATACATGAACACATTTGGGATAAAAATGGAGTCTTTTAGCTGTTTTACAGTGTTGAATATGTGTTTATAAATTTATCAATTGGGATCCCCCCCCCCCCCCAAAAAAAAAAAAAAAGATTTTCATTTGGGTGCAGTTGATTACAGATGTTATGTATTTTATTCATTCATTTGTGTTTTGTATAAGAAAGTCATTTTTTTTATCAAAGAATCAGCTTATACATAAACAGATTGGGATAAAAATGGAGTCTTTAAGTTGCTTTACAGTGTTAAATATGCGTGTATGTGTGTAAAATTATCAGTTTGGATCTTTTGTTTTTCCAAGATTTTCATTTGGGTGCATTTGATTGCAGATGTTTGGTCCTTTTTCATTCATTTCTTTGATCAAAGGATCAGCTTATACTTGAACAAATCGAGATAAAAATGGAGTCTTCAAGTTGCTTATAGTGTTTTTAGTGACTTGTAGATTTGACATTTGAGATGTAAATTTGTTGTTTGGATCCATATGTTTATGCACTTGAGTTGAGGGTCTTTCGAAAACAACCTCTCTATCTCCACGAGGTAGGGGTAAGTCTGCGTACACTCTACCCTCCCCGGACCTCATATTGTGGGATTTTACTGTGTATGTTGTTGTTGTTGGATCCATATGTTCATGTCGATCATTTGTAGCTACCCCATTGACTTGTCTCCATTTTTATCTCTTTTATCAGATATTCTTAAAGATTAAGAAAGAGTATAATGAGAATTAAGAAATGAATATACCCAAAGTTCTAATTTGAATATTTCAGAGGAGATGAGTGCTATTCAATATTGAGAAGTTTATATTTGTCTTCATAGACAGCAACTAATTCTTTATATTTTGTTCTGCTTTCAGTGACTCAAACCTGAAAAAGAAGTTTCATTTGTCTATCTTTGAAAAATTCTTCAAGGCATATACTTGTTAATGTGAGTTACATTTGGCAAATCCTTTTAGTTTAAAAACTCTCATTCTGTTTATTTTTTTCGGATTTTAAGTCGTTATCTTGACTAGTTCTGCTTGAAATTTTATGTCATAGAATATTCCTCAAGATAGTCTGAGATCAGTTATGTACAGATCATTTGTCACTTGTGATGATCCCAAAGGTGTTATTGAAGGTAAGACGATTAAAAAATCCAAGATCGACCCTCAAAATATCGAAGATCATAAGGTATCAAAGGATTTTGCAAAAGACTTGTTGAAAGGAGCTTTTGATTTACAAGTGTCTTTAGTGATGTTGGGGAAATTGCAAGAAGCTTCTGAATATGTGACAAAGTTGAGGAAAAGAGAATCTGATGCAACAGGCGTTGGCAGGACTAAATCCGAACGTGTTGTTGCAGATCACAGGTATAATAATAAGGTGGAGTTTGGAAAGCGTAGTCTTTCTGTTGATCGTTCTCGCGATTGTTATGATGAGCTAAGGGAAGTTATAAGAGATAGCCTTGCTAGACAAAATCTGTTGCCACCATGTTGTGCTTCAGAAAAGTCTCGTTTTGATAGAAGAAAAGTAGATTTGTATCAAGATTTCCCCTCTACTAGCTTCACTAGCTCGAGTGAGACATCGATAGAAAAGGCTTGTGTTGCTGATGCCAGAAAACTGGTTATGTCACCCGAGTTCCCGCCCACTAGCTCAAGCCAATTTGCTTCTTTTGACTGTTCTCGAGAAAAGGAGAAGCCAAAAGTGCCAAATTTGATTGCAAGGCTAATGGGACTTGAGGAGATTCCTTCAACACCTCTGCATCAGAAACAATTAGAGAAGGACATGATTTTCAAGCCAACAAGGCCTATATTCGAAATAGACTTGCCAAAGGCAAAGAAGCTGTCTGTCGTCAACCAGAAGGCGGATCCAAAACGGAGAACTCTAGACGGAATAATTGAAACCATGCAATTCAAAGGCCTTTTGAGATGCAAGTCCAATAATGTGATCTCTTATCAATTGAAGAGTTCTGCTGATGATGCTCCACCTATTGTGATCATGAAACCCGTGTATGCTCCTGAACTGCAGGCAGAAAGGTTTTCGACCTCCACCCGTGATGAAAATCCCCCCGACACTAAAAATTCATTTGGTAAACGGAACTTAAAGGAAGAGAACACACCTGTGAATTTCACTATCTACCGGAAAATGCAGACACGAAAAGTTCAGAAGAGTAGCTGCATCCCCGAAAAAGGATCAAAGGACCATAGTGAGGGAACACTTCCTTTGACAAAAAATAGAGCTTCGTTTCCTGGAAGGACTAAGCAACCAAAGAAAGAAGTGATAGAGAAAAGGGCTGAGAGAACTCAACGAGCTCCTGGTAAAAAGAAATCTGGAGAAATGAAAAATGCTGGTCCCAATTACACTACTAAAGTGCAAGATCAAAGTAAGAGGACCACTGCAAAAGTGACGAAACCTGAGAAAAAGTCGAATGCGCCAGAAAAATTTGTTGCATCCCAACATAGCGCTGACTCAAAGCGCATCACAGCCGTTGCATCTCATAACTCCAAATATAGGAAGAAGAATGCCAAAACTGACAAGTCAGTCAAGAGTTCCTCTATTGTCCCTATTGTAAGTGCACAATTATGCCTTCTATTTTAAAGTCTTAGCTAAATTTTCAATTAAAAACTAATGTTTATTACTCTCAAAACATTATTATTCTTCGTATAAGATTATAATCATACTAATGGAATATGTTGATGCAGGTTGAGAATATGGAGCACAACTATGAACGAGACAGTGATATTACCATAACAAACCTTACATCCTCAGAAGAGCCGCCTTGTGAGGAAGTGGCTGAAATCTCCCAGAGTGTTGTCACTGGTAAGCACTTGTTTCATTATGTTTGGCATTGTGTACAAGCTAAGTAATCAAAATTAATTTTGCGTTATCTGGATGCTTTAGGCCTATGTTGCTCGGACTCTCTAATAATGTTGACGCGCCCGTGTCAAATCCTTCAAATATTCACTGCTTTTGAAGGATCCGACATGCACCTGACGACATTTTTGAAGAGTTTGAGCAACATAGATTTAGGCAACCTTTTCGCAAATATATATTGTACATAGGCTCGTAAATAACTGTTCCTAGCAAAAGCATGAAACTTTCTTGGATGTTAGATAAATTCACTAGACCTTGTTTAATGAATATGCATGGTTTGTTAAAAAACTAAATTCTGTTTTTCTAGACACTGTTTCCATGAGGAAACGTTGAAAAATCTCTTGAGAGACTAGAAGAGAGTCAATGCTAGTCAAACAAGTGGCTTTTGTTGTTTTGATCATTTTCTTTCTATATGAGATATAAGATACAGTGAATCGGTCTTCAGACGAATGATTTTTCTGTATTCTGTTTGTTGTTTCCTATACGCGAGATAACTTATATGAGAGGTAATTCAGTTAGCTTGTCGCTTAGAAAAGTCAGGTTAGGTAACCTGCAGTAGCAACTGAACTATATCGAGCTTAAACTTCTATGCTCTAATAACTTCAAACATTTTGAAGATGGACACAAAAACTCGTTATTATCGTACCTGTTCTTAAGTAAAGCATGTTCAACAGTAGCCACTTTCTGAATATATGTACATCTACCTTCGGAGGACTGCGATAAATAAATGCTGATGTAAAAGGTAGTTATACATGGAAATTGCTATTTCTAGACGTCTCTTGAACCAGATAGATTCCTGTATCCTTACAAGTATAAGAATAAACATATTGTGTACTATTTCTAGTGATTGATTAAAGTAGATTAATCTCTAGGTAAGGTACTAATACTTACAAATGATATTTACTACTTCTATTGCAGATAATCTTAAGAATGGTGAATGTTCCGCAACTGAATCTACCATGACATTAATCCAGTGTGACCATAATATCCCACTAATGGAGCACACTAGGTATCAAATCCGTCAAGATTCAACTGAGAAGGAAAACCTCAAATCTAGAGCCACTACACGACACATACTGTTGAGCAACGAATCATTCCTCAGTCGGGCAGAGGAGCTTTTCGACACTGATGCATGGGAACCGACAGTTTGGAAGACAATAAGTGTGGACAATGAAATGCCTAACAGCACACTCGTACTGGACTGCGCAAAGGAATTGTTAGAAAACAAAAGGTCTCAGAGCACCCTGACAAAATCAAAAAGTCCCGTTAACATGTCAAGAGTCTCCATTTCCTTCGACAAGTTGTTGAATGAAATTTGTGACGCGATTGAAGTCTTGAGAAGTCACACTAAGGTTGATGCCAATATCCTTTCAGTAGATACTCTTTATGCGTTACACGAAAGAGATTTATCGTGCAACGGAGTGATTAGTACAACATGGGATCTTGGTTGGAGAAATGCATTTACTCTGGATGAAGTTGAACAAATAGTGACTGACATTGAGAAGCATGTTGTGAATGGAATTATCGACGATGCACTTACTGAACTCACACAATAGTTACTTCATATATTCAGAGCTAGGCAGATCCAGGATTTGAAGTTTATGGGTAACAGTGACCCTTCACTTGTCACAGTAGCCACAATCCATTTATCCTACTGAGTTCGCCATGCATTATGCTTACATATTTAGTGGATTTGGGTCGAAGCTACTGAGTTCTACAGAATCCGTAACGTATATTGTGCCTTTGCCTCTGAATATATTCTGGTTGACATACATAATGTGTAGATATAAATACTCTTCTAGTCTTATACTTACAGAGTATTCAAGAAGCTGTATTTTTAGAATTACAGAATAACACAAAGCTGAATGGCTATAATAATATTGTTGTAAATTTATTGCTGACAAAGGAATATAATAAAGTCCATTTTTAACATGATTTATTTGATTGCAAATTCCAAGCTTGATTCAGTAGATTTTTAAGACTTTTTATTTTTTTTATGTTATTATTATTTTTGTTTTTATTTTTTATAATATTGGCCTGGAATGAACTTAGATTAAGGTGACATGCTACATTACATTAAATAGACATTAAAATTATTTTTATGCATATATAGTAAATGTTGAATACCTGTGTAAAGAAAACTATTGTCATACTTTAATATGAAGTTTATTAGTGGCAATTGATTGAAATTATATTATTGGGCAATAATTGTAATATTGTATAATACGTTCTAAACATGTTCAATTGAATTGATTGCAAGAATCAAACAATTTTTTTACTTTTATTAATAAAAAATATACTTTAAAGTTAATTAATCAAATATATATTTTTTAGTTTATTTCTGGAGTTGCTTGCTTACATAAAACTTGCCATCACAACTCATATAGTATACACTAGATAAGCTAATCGATTATTTTATGACTAATCATTCTTAGAAGTAGAAAAAATACTCACTGACTTTGACAATCAAAACTTGGGCACTTAGTGTTTCTCTAATCTATTGATATTTGAAGTTGGTCAGAAAGTCTCGAGTTTGAGCTTTTAAAATAGAGAACGTGCATCAATTTTGTGGTGCATCTATTATTTTCGAACTCTAGATTTGCCTTATGTCTAGGCTATTAGAGTTTTTCCCTGCCTAGACAGTTGAGTTAATGATCAAAAACACGTTTGAACTCAACTATTAGCTATTCCCATTTTCAATCTGAACCATCACCATCTACTCAACTAGGTATGTTTTATTATATATATGGTGATATTTCAAGTAAAAAAAGAGAACAACTAGTAATTTGAGACGTTAAAACAAAAAGGTGACAGTTTCATATGATTTTGACCATTATCTTTACCTAGTCCAATATACTCATTGACGTCTAATCTTGAAATGTGCACCACCCAAGAGTTTGAAACTTGACTCTTTATCATGATGATAGATCCAACTTTCAATTCATTCGTAAAATTCAAATAGAGTTATATAAAAGTCCGGAAAGACGATCAGATGAGTTGGCATAGTATGATTGGAGACAGCTCATCACTCATCAATATGACAAAATTTCCAACCTGGCCCAGCCCAAGTCAAACCAATACCTCATCAACATTAAATAATCCATTAATTTATGTAACTAAATATAATTAATTATTAATAAACTGATAACTTTTTCACAAATTCCTCTTTTGTCCCCATTACCCAACATTTCCTCTATCACCAAGCAATATATAATATTATAAATTATATATATAAAAAAAATTATTATAGATTTGAAGAACTGTTACAGTTCTAAAAATCTGTAGAAAAATTCACAGAAAAAAAAAGAAGAATTTATAAGTAAATTTGGAGATGAGAAATTAGAGGATAATGGCAAATTCTAACAGAGATCGTGAACTTCTTATTCCGGTGGCTAACACCGGCGCCGGCGACGATGGCGCCGGCGACAAGCCTTCTTCTTCTTCATCATCCTCCTCTTCTCACCATCACTCCGGACGCGAGGTTAATTTCGTAATTTTTCGAATTTTAGGGGAAAAGTTCGATGCATTTAGTAAATATGTTTGTTCATTTTTATGTGTGTTATTTGGGGGAATTTTGTTAGGGTTTTAGGGAGATTTGGTGATCTGATTTGTTCTGGTTCGCTGTTTCTTCTGGATTTGTTGTGTGTGGTAGTGATTATTGTTGTTTTAATTGTGTAAATTTGGAGTTAAGAGTTGCTGTTTAAGAATGGATTATGTTGAAGTATTTATAGAAGGAAAGAAATAGATCTTTGCTATGAGCATAATTTAATGTCATGTTGGTTGTTTACTTATTAAGAGAGCAAAGTTATGGAAGGGGGGATGCTGGGAAATGAAGCAATTTTGATGATTTTGTACTTTATTTAACAACAACAACATATACCCAGCATAATCACACAACTAGGGTCTGGGGTACTTTTTTTTTATTTTTTATGACCGGTGTGCGGGCTAGCTTCACTCTGTCCACTGAGTCTAGGACAAATAAGGAGAAATCACATAGTGTTTTTATTGTCTCTGCTGAAATTTGAACCTGAAAAGTGATGGTTCTCAATTCCCGCCATTGATCACTATGCAACACCCTTGGGTGCTGGTCTGGGGCAAGTTTATTACTTATGATCTTAGAAGAGGTTAGTTGAAATGTGTTACTGCTACAGAATCTACTGAAATTTGATCATAGAGACTGCGGAAAATTTTGCTTGAATCCTTGTTTGATGTTAATTTTTCAGTGTGTTTATTTATTGTTTCCTGCCACATGAAAATTTATTTTTTGGAATGAACGGAAACTAAATACTTAGCAAGTTTAGAAGAACTCAACATAATTAGTTCATGAGAAACTCTGATAAAGATTGAGTTTTTACGGTAGGAGAAGACTCGGGTGGGCTACATCCTTCAGTCTTTCTTTTACTACCTCTTTATGATTAATATATCAAAAAGGTAATACATTTGTAGTATATTAAATTATTAAGGTACGTATTCTCCACTTCGGTTTGGTGATGTGTGTTGACGTCTTACATATACGAAGCTGAAAGTCTCTAAAAGCTTTGCGTATTATTTCCTGTTGGGTGTTAGAGACCTTTTCAATCATGTTTTATACTTTTTTGACTACCAATATGTGGTGTACTTGATGACATGACCCTGTTACATAGGGTGTCTATCAATTTATGTGTGTACGTTTATGTATGTGATTTTATGTTGGATATAGGTTTTGTGCACGTCTACCTGGAAACAACCTCTCTACCCCAAAAGGTAGGGGTAAGGTCCACGTAAACCCCACCTTCCCTATTCCCACCTTGTGGGACTACACTGGTATGTTGTTGTATAAGACTATAGGTTTTTTGTACAAATCTATAATATACTTAGTTGATCAAAAGTAAAAATTAATCTATACAATATATTATTCGGATGTCCTACACTCAGTTTCATGTGTTTGAGATCTGTTGGATGCGGCATTCGTGTTTTTGTCTTCAATGCATGGTGTAACATCTATGGCATGCTTCATTTCTAGATCTGATGATATTCCTGTCTGTCCCTGTGCTAGATCGCATTGGAACGGGTGTTAGAGTGATCAATTTAGGCTTAATTTGTTGTGTCATAATATTTGGATGAGTATAGCAGTAAGTAGCATCTAATAGTACTAGCTAGGTGGAGCATGGAAGTGATGCTTGGTGATCTGTATGAGCAGTGAGGAACCACAATGAAAATAATGATTACATATTGGTGGAGAAAGTAATCGGTATGGAGTAAAATAGAGAAAACTATAGCAAGAAATATACTACTGTACCTTCGGTTATATTGAAAGATATATAGCGCCCTTAAAAGATATAGATTGCTTGCATCAATTACGGTAAAGCAATTTTGTTGAGAAATATATTTTTAACTAGTTAATATAACAAAAGCCTAAAAGAATCCCATCAATTTTTCCTGGAAAATGTATTGTGTTAAATTGATATCAAACCCCGTGTATAACTTTTCACATGCACCATACTTGATAAGTTGATTAACTATTACATTACCTGCAGTGCTGCACTGCACATAATTGTTAAAATCGTACTGCCTTTAGCTTCTGCAGTAATGTTTTATATGCTGTTGGGCTTTAGTTAGCTTGTTTGTCTCTTTTATTCATCTTTGCTTTTTGACATTTACTATTCTTATCTCTCTCTTCTTCTCGACTTCTCATCTGATTCCTTCTACTCTTTGTGCTGCCTCTCTTCCCTTCTCTTGCATCACTAGTCTAAATTTGATAATTGTGCCAAAGCCTGTTGTCATAGCTTATAACTTAGTTAACTTGCTATTCATATCTTAAGCTTAATTTTGTAGTGACTGGACCTGGTGTCATAGCTTAACTTTGTTTACTTTCTATTCATATCTTAAGATTAATTACTGGACTGGTCACAGTGACTATCATTGTACTGTTCCTTGACTCCTATTTTCATATTTTAAGCTTGAATTCTCTTTTCATTATCTGACAAAAGCTGTATGTTTTTTTGCAACTGCAGACTTTCTCTAAAGTTGTTAGGAGCTGGGCTTCTAAGAAATTCATGACTGGATGGTAAAAATGGTTCTCTTCTCTTCAATCTTCCCTTTGATCTAGACATAGGCTGTATCTCTTTATCTGGTTCCATGCATTTAGAAAAATAAAGTTTAGGAAGAAACAACAAAACGCCACAAGAATGATTTTCAAGAACTAGTTTAGCAAGGGGTCATGCCCTAGCCCTACAGAGGAACTGATCCAGGCTTCTACTACCCACTTTCTAGCTTCTGTTACAAGGTTAAGGTTTGCACCTTCCAAGGTCCCTTGATGACTTCACTACCCACTTTTAGCTTTTGTTTCAGAAGACTAAAATAGAAGCACTTTTCGGCTAACTGAACTTAGACAATTAATCTTGGAACAGCAAAAAGCATCAGAGTTGTTGTGAGGACTTTGATCAGCTGTTAAAACAAACTAGAGGTAAGGCTTGTAGTCACACTGTTCCTACCATGTAATAAAACAACAACAGCTACTATGCCTCAGTTTCAAAGAAGTTGAGGTTGATTATATGAATCCTCATTGACCATACTACCCCATTTAACTCATCATGACCCGCTTTTGTTGGCAAATATGATTACAGGAAGATAGTAAAAATCCTTTAGGTAACACACCTATCACAAAAATAGTGCTCTTCTTTCATGGATTAAGCTGTTGAGCTTATACTGAGTAAGAATCCATCAGATGAAAGTTGTCAAAATAAACTTGATTAGGAAGCAACTAAACGTCTAAACCAGTCCACTCTGCTGCTTCTAAGTGTCATGGGAAAATAGTTGCAGGATATGCTTATAAACATTGGTCTTTGTCTTCACTGTCAGCTGTGATTAAGAAGCACGTTCTCCCTTACCCGTCACTTTTCTAGTTGTTACTCACTCACATCCTTTTGCAGTGTCATCCTATTTCCTATAGCAGTCACCTTCTACATAACATGGTGGTTTATTCATTTTGTGGATGGATTTTTCTCTCCAATCTATGCTCAACTTGGAATTGATGTTTTTGGTAAGCATTTGCCCCTTCTCCATGAAAAACAACTAACTTTATTCCTATGTTATTAATGGCTCTGACTCATTTCATGGTGTGTTTAAGTAATGGCCTTTATCTCTCTTTGGACATAAAATGCACTGTCATGCTAAAGAAGAAAGCATTCCAGATGAATTAGCAAATAGTTTTATGTAAATGTCAGCCATATTAGGTTAAGGCTCTTTTCTTGTGATATATTAGCAGTTCATGTTGGTGATACTCTTCTTTGGAGATGACCTCATTTTCTATGGTTGTTCTGATCAGGTCTTGGATTTATGACTTCAATCACTTTCATTTTTTTGGTCGGGGTGTTCATGTCATCATGGTTGGGGACTTCTGTTTTGGGTCTTGGGGAATGGTTCATCAAAAGAATGCCATTTGTTCGGCATATATATAATGCTTCAAAGCAAATTAGTTCTGCCATATCTCCAGGTATGCTTCATGGATTTTCAGTTTCATACATATTTTCACGAAATAGCTTTTAGTTGGAGAGTTATGATTGATACATAACCTCCTACTGCAGATCAAAACACACAAGCTTTCAAGGAGGTCGCTATAATAAGGCATCCACGCATTGGTGAATATGCCTTTGGGTTCATTACCTCATCTGTCGTCCTGCAGGTATGCCAATGATTACGTGCTTTTTTTGTTTTCTTCAATAATAAGAATTCAACTAGCAGCTATTTCTAGACCATTTTGAAATTTCTTATTACATGGTGGGCATGTGTAGCAATTGTTTTTTGGGAAAAGGGTCAAAATTGCCCCATTACCATGCGAACAGGATCATAGTTTCCCTCCGTTATATTTTCGGTGCAAAAATGCCCCTACCGTTATGCAAGTAGCTCAAATATACTCCTTCGTTAGAAATGTCCAAGGTGGACATTCAATTCCACATGACACTTAACATTTTGGTGAAGTGGACACCACGTGGCATGCGACCTCACCGGCCCTACCCAATTTATCCCTTCTCCTACAATTGATTTATAAATATTAATTTTTGGATCATGTGGAACTAAAAAGATATTTATTGGATTATCAAGTAGCTGGAAAACTGTGAATGAACAGTTTATTCATATTTCATATTACAGCTATTTCTCGAATTAAGACTTTCAACTATAATACACAAATGAAAAACAAAGAAGAAGGAACTACAAGAAAGTGGAAAATATAGGGAATCTTGAGAAATCAATGATTCAAAATGTAGTTACACTAAACCCTCGTTATTCGTACTAGTCTGTGTTATATTAAAAGCATGAAGACCTTTCGCGAAATGTTGTTCGTCTTTTCACCCTTCACAAGTGTATTTGAAGTTGGATATAATTGTAATTATGCATAAACCCTAATCATATATTTTCTACAAAACAAGCTCCATATAAGAAGTTGGAGCGACTCTCTGTTCGCATTCTCCACCGGGTCATCAAGTGATTGTGAAGGGTAAAAACGACTAACAACATTTTGCTGAAGGCCTTCGTGCTTGCAAAATAAATACTACCAAAATGATTCAGTCGTGATATTACTCAACTCAAGCCCGTTCTCCAAGATCAATATGGTGATGATTGATAAATAATAACCTTGTCAAACGGCTAATAATCCTTCAATTTTTTTTGTTTCTCATATAATGAAATGCAGCATTCATTACCCCAGTTAAATTATAATTCATATATACCAGCATATCCTCTTGCATTATTGGTAGCTGTTATATATATGACCTAAGAATAAAATAAAAATCTGGATATGTCCGGCTTTAAGCATGCTTTGTAATGGACGAGAGTTGGGATGGGTCTTTCGTATGAGTAAATGTTCTTCCTGTTTCTTTCTTTAAATTGAAGAGTTTAAATTTTCCATGGTGAATACGGTGGTGATCATATTGGTGGCAGTGATGGTGAAGCGGGTGGAAAAAAAAAGAATGGAGAGGGGTTACAGGATTATGTGGTATTGAGTATCAGCTTTGGACATTTTTAATAGATGAGGGGTATATTTGAGCTACTTTGGACTTTGGTAACGTAGGAGTATTTTTGCACCGAAAGTATACTGAAGCACAAATATGATCCTTTTCGCAAAGTAAAAGGGGTAAGTTTGATTTTTAAATTTTGAAAGGGGAAATAGGGGAGAATCGAACCCTCACCAACAAGGTGAAAGTTCGGGTATCCAACCAACTGGACTACTAAGATTCCCTTATGGGTGGCGTTAGGATCATATATCCCTGCTGTTGGAAAAAATTATGTACGATTGCATCTTTCGTCCATTTTATTTTAAATTCACTTGTGTGCTACTCTCTGTCTTAACATCAAATCCAGAACTATTCAGGCGACGAAGAGCTATGCTGTGTGTATGTTCCTACAAATCATCTTTACATTGGTGATATATTCCTCGTTAATGCAAAAGATGTTATTAGACCAAACTTGTCTGTCCGTGAAGGGATAGGTAAGAGATCTTTTCATCGTCAAATTCTCTTGAAAATATATGCATTGAGTTGTTCTATAAGCGAGAGTACAATTTTTTGATCAAGATATATTATGCTCATGGTTGAAGCACTTTCCGACATGCTCTTTTCTCCTCTTTGCAGAGATTGTTGTATCTGGTGGCATGTCGATGCCTCAGATACTTTCGACACTGGATCCAGGAAGTATTCAAGTCGATAGAAGTTGACCTTACAGAAACCACATCTTATAAAATGCTCATCAGTCATCAATTCCCCCCACCCCCACCTTTTCGTTTTTTTTTTTCATTTTCTTGATACTTGAGGTGTTAGATTCAGGTCACCTATGTGACAACTGCGCTGCCGTGTAAAATGTAGGTAAAGTAGCAATGGTTTGAAAAAATATAGTTGGTTGATAATTTCAAGTTGATAGGTTTCTCTCCTCTTGCTTAACTCCTATTTAATGTGTTATAATACTCAATTGTTCAACAGTACCATTGTTTCTGTCTCAGTAAAATGCTGTATATGGAAAGGGACAATTGTGCTATAAGTTTTATGCACTGACAGCGTATAAAATATTTATACAATTAAATTATTTATATAAGATAGGTATCGTTATTGTCCCCGTTAAAAAAATTGTAGAAAATTGAAGACTCGTTGCTTGATGTGGTTGGTTTGGATTTGTTTGGTTGAATAAACTTGAAAAACATTATTCTTAGGTTTAGTTGAGCTTGATTTTGAAAGAAAATAAAGTGAGATTATTAATTTTTCGAAGGTTTGGGTTAAATCTAATTATTGAGATTTATATTAGAAAATGTTAATAACCTATTTGTGTAAAATATTATCTCCCTTTTAGGATGTGTTACTAGAGACTAGAAAGTATATTTAATTTTTCAATGTTCAGTTGATCAAAAAATTTGAAAAATATTTTTTCGAAAAATAAGTTTCTTAAAAATTTAGAAAAATGTTTAAAAAAAAAAATTGAAATAGGGAAAACATATTTCACAAGTGAATTTTACGTTGATTGTGTCTTCCTCATTCACCAACAACACATCTTATCTTCACCCCATTCCCACCTTACATAGTATTTATTTGATATTATACCAAACCTAAGAAAATAAGTAAGAAAATTACTAGAAAAGTATTGAGCGCACAACCTTAGTTAATAAGGCTTTTGAATTTTAGCCCAATAAGAAGTTTAGAGATTTCTGAGCGGCCCGCTCCATAATAGGCCCATCACTAAACCCTAGCTTCCGCCATTCTTCTCTATATAAACTACCTTCGTCCCCTTTGAACTCAATCACTCACTCTTATGTTCTGATCTAGGGTTTTACAACTTTCACTTCCTCCATAAGAGTAAGTTCTGCCCCTTCGATTTTACAGTTTCTGTTAGATTTGTTTGTTTTCTTCTAATTTCCTTTGGCCTATGATTAAAATTCTTAAATATAGACAAGCATATGTCTGAACTTTCATCATGTTGAATACCTAATCTTCTCTATGAGGCCAATTACGTCTACTTTTTTTTTTGTTTCTCTATCCAGATTTCTACTTTTTGTGCTCAATAATTCAAACAAAAAACTGGGTCATATGATGATTAGAAGCATAGTTCAAATGAAATCATTGTGATTACAAAACTTCTTTTTAGTCTTTCGCTCCTATCTGATGACTCTTTATATTAGTATTAAAAATCTAATTTTGAAGCAATTTATTGTTGTTTTTTGAAAAAATTGAAATGGTTAATGGACAATGAAGATTTATCTATTGGTCTCGTTCGTCGTAATGGTGTTTAAATCACCTTGCCGACCATTCTGATATATCACCACCCATAAACTGAGTCCTATTACTATACTTTTTTGTTTATTTTTCAATTTAATTCTTCGTTTCTGGTGCTGTGATGAAAGAAATCTTGTGTCGGAGGCTTTTTGTCGCTGATGGTTTACACAACCCTCTAAGAAGTTCTGAGCACTTTTTTGTTTTCAATTTCAGTATTTTGTGTGATTAGTTAGTAGTAATAATTGAATGATTTTTTTCTGAGGATGAATGAAGTGATGATAGAATTCATATGTTAATTCACTGAATTACATTTTTATGATGTTAAGAGTGAATCCCGACAGGTTCTGATCGTTTATTAGTTAATTAATCCTCCATTAATTGTGATTTTGCTTTGTTATTTTTATGTCTAATGGGCAAATGATGAAAATTTTCATATCGTAAATGGGTAATTTGCGTCTGAATCTTTCTTTGATGTTATCACCTTGGAGAACTGATGCCCTTTAAACTTTTTACCCTGCATTTTGTATTAAGAAAGCCAATTAGCAGAGCAAAGGTGTCTTTCAAAAATGACACACATTTGCATTGAAGGTTGGCTATATATATAGCGATTCTCCGTGCCTTTCAAGCTTTCTTCTCGTATTGATTACGGCCTCGAACAAATTGCTACATTTTCTCCTTCCCAAATTATTATGCTGTTAAATTTGTCATCTTTTTACTGATGTCCTTCACTGTTGTGATTTTTGGAACCTCAGTTGCTTTGTTTTAATATAGCCAATCTGCAGAGCAAGGGTGTCTTTCAAAATGACACACATTTGCATTGAAGGTTGGCCATATGTATAGCGATTCTCCGTGCCTTTCAAACTTTCTTCTCGTATTGTTTATGGCCTCGAACAAATTGCTACATCCCCCAATTATTATGGTACAGTTTATATCAACTAATTTTAGTTGAAGTTTCTTAAATATGCATAATCTGTTAAATTTGTGATCTTACTAGTTCCTCTCTGTAGTGATTATGTCCCCTGAGCTAACCCGTTCACCTTGTTCTTTTTCTGCTTTGTGAATTTTTGTAGTATTTATTTGTTTATATATCATTGGCCGATGATTAAATTTCTTTTATAGACAAGCATATGACTGAATTTTCATCATGTTGATAGCCTAATCTTCTCTATGAGGCCAATCATATTTTTATGATACTGTGTTCAATAATTTTATAAAATCGTTTTTTGATGCTGTCATTATTGTATAAATGGGTCATATGATGATTATAAGCATAGTTCAAATGAAATCTTTGTGATTATAAAACAATCTTTATAGTCTTTCGCTCCTATCTGATTACTCTTTTTTTAATATGTTTTAAAGTTATTATTTGTTTTTGAAAAATTGAAATGGTTAATGGACTGTGACGACTCATATCTATTGGTCTCGGTTTAGTTTCAAAAAAGGAAGTCTTTCGGGAAGAGGGACTGAGAATGCGATCAATTGCTTCCTCCTGCTGCAGCAGGGATTTCCACTCTTTTGTCCGATTAGAAAAACGAGGTTTTTTTCTCCCGTTCCCCCAAACCCGTCGTAATGGTGTTTAAACCACCTTGCCGACCATTCTGATATATCACCACCCATAAACTGAGTCCTATTTTCTGTTAATTCTCTTATTATCGTATTGTATTTAGTGTTCATTTAGAGATTTTTTTAAATTTGTTTCAAGGTTATTTTTTCCTTTATGGTGCTTTGATGAAAAAATCTTGTGTCGGAGACTTTGGTCTGTGATGGCTTACACAACCCTCTAAGAAGTTCTGAGCACTATTTTTTTTATTTTCAAACGCAGAATATTGTTTTTCTTGCAAGTACTTCAATTCTTTAAGATTATTTGTTATGTTAAATGTCTTGTGAGGAGGAACGAAGTGATGATAGAATTCATAAGTCTGTCAATCCACTGAAATACATTTTATGATGTAAAGTGTGAATCCCGACAGGTTCTGATCGTTAAGTGAATAATCCTCCATTTACTTGTCCTTTTTTAGCTTATTATTTTGAACTTTAGTTTTATGGGCAACTGATGAATCTTATATATTTGTAAATGGGTAATTTGCGTCTGAATCTTTCATTGATGCTATCAACCTTGGAGAACTGATGCCCTTTAAAAAAATTTACTTTGAATTTGAATGACTTTGAAGTGGGCTGGTAACTGTTGGATGATTGGTAAGATAGAAGGTAGGAGTGGGAAATTAGGGTGATCAGTGATGGATTGTATGGGGTACCTGTAATTGCTGATTATCGGTAGTGTCCCCCTGGTTTTCTAGAGTATGGCAGCTGATGTTAGGCATGACTAAGCTGATAGGGAAGTAACTAATGTCGGATCGTCTAACTGACATTGCAATCAATGATGACAACCAATACGATTCAACATCAGTTGCTTCTCTACCAACTAAGTTATATAGCTGCTCAGCTCATTCTCTTGGAGACGGGAGATCTGTTGCTTACTAGTGCAAATGAAATTAAGCAACACCAGTTCAGAGACTAGTTATTCATCCAAGGAAAACAGGCAGTTCTACTCTGGGATTGGATATATTTGGTCCACCCAACCTTGGAACCAAGAGGAAATGATGTGTATTTATTGTCATCTGACTTGCATTCCATATGTGGATGCAGAAGTAGTGAATGACTCACTATAACTGATCCTCTCAATGGATGAAAGAAAAAGGGAAAAAAAAAATACTTTGAAGCCAAGAATTATATTTACTCTTACTAGAAGAAATTGAAAATACCATTAAGATTATGTCAATATGTATTAAGATTTGCTTATAAAAATGTCTTTTATTGTGTTCATTGGCTTTTGAAGTTTACTCTTTCATTCACTAAAGAAGATACAGCGGATAGATGGAAATCTCGAGAAGTTTACTCTTTCATTCACTAAAGAAGATACAGCGGATAGATGGAAATCTCGAGTTGGTGACATAGCTATGGAAAAATTAAATTGGAAGGGGCCTGATAGTTGTTAATTATACTGATACATTAGAATCTATGGTTGTAAATTTAAACCAAAATTAACAAGTAAATGTAATTTGGATTCTTCTTACTCAATTGTAATTTGTTGTCTGTCATAACTGTAAAATTTGCAAGAGAAATGTGATACAACAGGTTTGAGAGATTTAGTCAATTTTTTCACTGAAGTTATCACCCTATTATTATTGAATATTGTAAATAATTGTTTGAAGCTAACAAACAAAGACACAAATATAAATTTGTGACAAAGAAGATCACAACTCTTTTCAGTGTCCACTGGAGATTAAGTACAATTGATGACAACATATCCAATGAAATTTTACCATTGGGATCTGAAGAGGATGTGTACAAAGAAAGCCTTACATCCTCAGCTCAAGTAAAGCCATAATACATTACATTACATCCTACCTCAAACTAGACAATACCAAAACAATGAATAATCTCACTTTTACATTTTCATATCAATTTCAAAACAGAAAAGGAGGAATTGCAACTTTTAAGTTTTCAGGTTATTGTGGCACTGTTAAACTACTACTATCATTAGTACTCTCCTGCTGCTGCTTGTCGACAGCACAACCAACAGGAAGAACTGTCCCGCCAATTCTTTTTGGAGGCCAATACCGAAATATGGACCTGCCTATTATGTTCTTGGCAGGAAGTGCTCCCCTGTTAAAAAAAATGAATCAGACGTAAGATGAGCATACTTAAAACGAACTAAGACTTTATAGGAGGCGCGCTCCAGCTTTTCAGAGAGCGGAAAACTCACCACACATGGGAATCATAGCTGTTATTCCGATTATCACCCATAACGAAAACTGAATTCTCTGGTACACGCTGCAGTAGGACATGGATAAAAAACAGTGAGAACACTAGGCATTCTATACACTAAATGGAAATTAAACAGATTTTGGCCAAAATCAATGTTGCTCGGACACTTCAAAAAGGTCCTCCAAAAATGCACTACTTTTGGACGATCCAACACACATATGTTGATGTTTTTGAGGAGTCCGAGCAACATAGGCCACAATTATGATGGTTTTTGGAAGTCAAATCTGGATGAGCCAATACTTTTGTATATTCAAAACTTCCCAAGGAAATGAGAAGCTGATTGCTGAGTTAAATGAATCAGTAGAAATGAAACATACCACTGGTGTCATTTCGTATTTGGGTGCCTCGTTTATAAAATCTTCATTTCGCGCAACTCCATTTACAATCAGCTTTCCTTCATGAACCTGCAATACCAAGAATCACCAAAATATGTCCTTTTATATTTCTGGCAATTTGGCCATATATTTGGTAATACAAATTACTCCCCCTATCCAAAATAAACCGGAAGAAAAAGACGAGATATACCAACGATTTAATTGTACGGAGATTCATCACGGAGAGGATGAGAGGGATCTTGATTTAGTAAATGAAAGGCAGACTTCCCTTGACCATCCTTTTCTATATTAGGATTTAGAACCTAACTATAGCACTTACACAGGTTGAATTTTTGAGTTATCTTTTGGATGTTTAAGAATGAATAAATGAAAGTAATATTGCAAAGTCTAAAAGAGGATTTCAGTTAAGTGGACAGTATCTTCAATAATTGTCTCCGAATCTGATCCATTGTATTTTATTTTTTTATGAAAAAAAGAGAGGCGGAGTTCAAGTTTATGATTAAAATGGCGGATTTTATGGCTTAAGAGAACTAGCAGAATATTTCAAGGCAGCAGAAGAAACATACATAGCCTTAAACAAAGATGGAATATTTTTGCTAGCTTTTTGGTGCAATCTGGTTTTGTATGTCATGAAGAAGCAATCCTAGATACAATAGAGGATCTGTACAATCTGTAATTACGTTTGTGGCACGGCTTAGTGCACGAATTTATATAATCTTTGGTTACTTATTAAGAAAAAGGGGAGCAATTAGATGCCAAAAAACCTTGTTGAGGACCAGCTCGTGAGTGGAACCAAATGGCGGAGAAGCATGCAATTTGACAACGCACATTGATGTTGCAATTTTATCATGGACCACTTGGGTAATGCCGATGGTTATATATCAATATCTATGTAGCGCTATTGGAAAAGATTCGAAAAAGACACGATAAATCAACAGAGGGGGAATGGCGGAGAGAAGATACATTAACCAAACTGAGAGTTTTTACAAAAAGGTCTGTTCCCTCAATATACTGATTGGATCGACCAGGTCAGTGTATGGTTTTGACAAAGAGATAAACATGCGGATATTGAAAGACTCGACTCTTGTTGGTGAGGCGTAGCAGAAATGAAATAGGAGGGTATTATCACCCAAAGGCATTCTATCAACCAATTCAGCTGCTTCTATAGCCATTTAGGTGGGGTGGGGGGGACTCAACATAACATAAAATAGTGGTGGCTATGAAATACCAATTGATCAGTAAAATCAAGCAGTTCAAGTCCACAGCAATTAAAATATAGTATTATTGCTTCTATTATCTAGTGAACTCACCTCGACAATATCACCTTCCTTTGCAACAATCCTCTTGATAAAGACATCGTCATCCGTGTATCCTACCTCCTGAAGAACTGGAGGACTTTTGAATATTACTATGTCATTGGGACATGGCTTTCTAAAATAGTAACTGACCTGCAAACCACAAGATTGACATAGTTACGAACAAAAATGACTTCAAAATAATCGATATAAGATGGAAAGAACAGACTCTTCAGGAGGTTTAAACTTTATTTCAATAAGATTCTGTAGGAGGCTTAAGCATATGTTCATACCCTCAGCTAGTCTATGATTGCAACACAAGTACACATAAGCATTAACTTCAAACACTATTACAAGACCGACGATGCAATTTGCAGGTAGTTCTCTTACACCTAGTAAAAGGTGATTTGATGCATTTACAATTGATAGTAACAGCAAATCGATCACTAATCACTAAAAGTAACTACAATCCTAAAATCATATTCACAGTTAAACTATTTCATATTTTAGCGTCTATACTGTCTATACTTTCTGATACTGACATTTTCATTTCAAATTCAACATTTAGGTCCAGGAGGGACCAAGAAGCATAAACTCCACAATAATATTGTCCTCTACATTTCAATTGTCTCCAACAATTGATTCCCTTACATTTCAGGTTGTCCCCAACATCCAATGTTGGAAACTAAATCAACTGTCACTAGTTTATTCAGAAGGATATATTCAGCAAAAAAAGAAGTGTCCAACTTATATATCAATTATGCTTCAATCTCGAACTAGTCGGCGTTAGCTTATATAAAACACTTGGAATTTGATGATTCATCATAGTTAGGCTGTCTTTACACTACTTCAACATACTTTACCCTCCTCCCTTATCCAAACTTGAGACCGACTATCCTAGCAAAGTTGAACTTCATCAGCATCCAAAGGTACAAATTCACAAACATATACTCAAAATAAAACAAATTACTTTTTCAGCTACAAGTTTCCAAATCAATTGTCAACTGTCACTATTTAAATCATAACACAATATTCAGCAAAAAGGTGTCCAACTTTATCAACACCTTATATAGAGTATCAATTATGCCACTATCGGAAACAACCTCTCTACACAACAAAGGTAGGGGTTAGGTTTACATACATCCTACCCTCCCCATACGGCCATACCCCACTTGTGAGACTACACTGGGTATGTTATTATATTGCTTCTATCCGAAACTAACCGGGTTCAGCTTATATGAATCATCTCAATGATTCATCACAGTTGGACTAGTTTTACACTGGCATTCAACCTACCTTAAACCTCCTCCTTTACCCAAACTCAAGCCCAACTATCCTTGTGAAGTTCAACTACATCAACAATAACAGCAACAACAACACTACTACTATGCCTCAGTCCCAATATGAAGTCAGCTATATGAATCCTCACTGCTTCACTTAAGTTCAACTCATGTCAAAACAACAAATTCACAAACATATAGTCAAAACAAAACAACACTTTACTTTTCAGCAACAATTCTATCTCCACATCAAATGTGGGATACATGGACAAGGAACTACAACAACTACTACTACTACTAATGTTGCTTCTGCTGCTACTACTACTATGCCTCAGTCCCAATTTGGGGCCGGCTATATGAATCCTCAATGCTTCATTTAAGCTCAACTCATATCAAAATAACAAATTCACAAACAAATAGTCAAAACAAAAATTTGCCATTTTAGCTACAATTATATCTCCAACATCAGATGTGGGATATATGGACAAGGAGCAACAACTACGGCTACTACTACTACTACTGCTAATACAACTAATGCTAATACTAGTACTTAGTTCCAATTTGGGGTCGGCTATATGAATACTCACAGCTCATTTAAGTTCAACTCATATCAAAAGAACAAATGCACAAACATATAGTCAAAATAAAACAAAAACTTACCTTTTCAGCTACAATTCTATCTCCAACATCAAATGTAGGATACATGGACAATGAAGGTATAAACCTTGGCTCAGCCACAAATGACCTAAATGCAAGTGATATAGCCACTGCCACAAAAACAGTTTTTGCATCATCTGAAGTAATATTCACCCATTCTGGCAAAACCCCATTTTCCTTCTCCGATTGCTCATCATCTCCACCACCACCACCACCATCTCCGCCGCCGTCACCGCCTCCGCCGTCACGGTCCACAACCGTTTTTGTCTCATCTTTAACCCCTTTACACTTAAACCTCTGATTTTGAGTTTTGCTACATCTAAAACACTTAAAAGGTAGAATCTTTGAGGTTTTTATATAAGATTTGAAATGGGTGTCATTGAATTGAAGGGTTCTAGATAAAGGGTTGGAATTGAAAGGTGCAAATTTTGGGTTTTTTGAAGGTATTGAAGAAAATGGAGAGAGGAACTGTAGAGTTATCATTGGATTTAGTATAACTTTTTATCTGCAACAATTTTACAGAGTTTCTTGATTCCTATATGTGTTGAATTCGAATTGGTAGTTAATATCAATGAGTTCTTCCCTTTTTCTTAGTGCACGAATAAACACTTAAACTAATATAAAGTTAAATATATATAGGTATATGCATTCTACTTGGCATTTTACAATAAGTGTATTTCACATGAATTATCACGTAGAATGCATCTGTCTATTTGTTCAACTTTATATAAATTTAAGTGTCTACTTATGCACGTTTAAAGTTGAAAGGCATAAATATCAATTGAAATCAAGTTAACATCGTGTTTGGATGATTGTTACCAATTGTATTGTTAGTTTAAATACAATGTTTGTTTTTATTGTTACTTAAATTCTATTGTATCGTATCGTTTAAATTCATCGTTAGGTAATGACGAAAAGACTCATTTTAAGTAACGATTGATTTGGTGTGATCGTGTCGTTACCTTAACATTTTCTTCTCATTTTATCTTTATTTATTATTTAATAATCATATTTCATCTTTTATCTTACCTTTTCATGATATTTCTACCTCATACCCAACTTCTTTTGTAGGTTTATGTTCAAATTATAGATGTGTGACATTATGTAACGACGGAGAACGATACAATCCATACAAACAATATATTTATTAAAACAATACAATACGATAGAATATAACAAAATACAATATGCTATGAAACATTACATAACAATCATCCAGCATACTAATTGCTTCTTAAATTTGTTCATGGGCCTAATATTTTTTTTTCCTTAAAAAGATAAAAGTTAAAGATCAGCACAAATAGGAGCAGAAGTGCAAATAGCCCAATTTTGGCACCTAAAAGTGGCAGAGGCCCATTAGATCAAATCACTAGTAATGGGCCAATGGTTCACCAAATTCAGTTTACTAATTTGCTTCTTAAATTTTTTCATGGGCCGAAGCATGGTTCATCATGCTCCTACTTTTCATATTCAGCCCAAGGATTTTCCACAAATATGGTCGATACGTGCGTTTCTTGATTATTTTATTTAACATCTATTATCTTCCAACAATATTTGATATTGATAACTTCGCCCATTAATGTTTGGATAAACGGAAAAAATCATTTAATATCTTTTTGTTTCCGTTGAAATTTAAACTCTAGTCTCTTGTGACTTTTACTCGCTTCATTAACCACTAAGCATACTTTTGGGTCTTAACATTAGATGGTTTTTTGGTTCAAATTGCATTACTTGTATGGGAAATTTCTATTTGCATTGTGTTTTAATCGAAACTGTCTTATACATTTGATCATAGTAGCTGAATCTGAATTTTCATTAAAAAGATAAAATATAAAAGATGTAAGTGTATAAAAAAAAACCAAGAGGATTCAATAAATAGATTTATACAATGCAATTTTCAGCGAATGAGTGTCGTTTGACATTCCTTGGTTTTCGCTACTAGTTTATCATATCTATACTTCATTTGTTTCAATTTATATGACATTCTTTTCCTATTAGTCAATTCTAAAAGAATAACACATTTTTGTATTTAGCAAC
The DNA here is from genome assembly GCA_029582245.1 of Solanum etuberosum. Taxonomy (NCBI): domain Eukaryota; kingdom Viridiplantae; phylum Streptophyta; class Magnoliopsida; order Solanales; family Solanaceae; genus Solanum; species Solanum etuberosum. The sequence goes on along the minus strand of JAJONR010004524.1, from coordinate 39,776 downwards.
AATTTAATTTTAAACATCTCAATTTACTCTTAATTAAATAAAATACATCCACACAAATATTTATAACTTATTATAAAGCATAATTTTCTCAAATAATAATAAAAAAAATCATTCTTAAATCTCTAAGTTGTCGCAGAGATCAATTGCTGCTCGGAGAAACAAATTAATCTGTCGAAATAAGCTTGGTATACTATCTTCCTTTTATCAGCATAGTTGCATTGCAATTATTCCATCAATACGAATTCAATCAAACACCTTCACATAAATAGGGGAGTAAACCTGATTATTTGGATACACTTGAAACCTTCAACCTTAAACTAAGGGTGACAATTGGGCGAGTTGGGTCAAATTTGGACGGGTCATAATGGATTAAGACAACAATCGGGTCAAGACCCAATCCAATCCAAATTTACTTGGGTCAAAATGGGTTAAGTGATAGGTTACATTACGGGTCAAGACCCAACCCAACTTTTACTAAGCTTAATTATTTTATTTGTTCTTTTAAACTATTTTTTATACCTAATAAAAAAAAAAATATTATGTCTATACACAACATATCAAATTGAAAAAATAAAATAAAATATGTAGACAAGATTTTTCATGAACCAATTCGGGTTACATATCAATCCAATTTTAATTATTTAAAATGGATTGAGTTAATTAATGGACAGGTTATTAACCCTAACCCGTCCAATCTTAAACGGGTTGGATTTGATTTTACCCCTACCTTAAACCAACCACTTTGGTTACCCAACAACACCAAACAAATGATTAACCAACAAACATACTAGAATACTACAACCAACTGATAAGATAAACACAGCTGCCAGAAAAAACCATGTGCTATTGAAGTAGTAAAGTCAATAAATATGGTGAGATCTTAGCAACTTGTGACTTGTCCCCATGTTTTTCTTGCATGTGCAAAAAGGTTGTCTTGAACATAATTTTGATAGATAACCCCTTTTAACTTTTGCTTTTCTTTTGTGTAACATGTGAACATAAAATCCCCCCACAAAGGACCACTTTCTAATTCCATTAAACAATAGTACTACTTGTTTATGCACAAAAAAAACACCATTTACACAAAAAATCCTTTTTACCCATCTGTATATAGTGTAATTTTCGATAAAAGAGTGTCACATTAGTTTAATCCTTAATAGATAGAACATGTAGTACATTCGTTGGTGGGAGATAGCATTACGTATTCGATGAAATAGTAAAAGTGTGCACAAACTGTCCTTAAATTATGCCATAGAATGTGCTCAAAAGAATCCAAAAATGCTTATCTTGCAAGAATTTCAGCAGATAAAGATGCCTCTAACATGACATAGTCAAAGTTAAAATAACAATATATCCAATATAATCTCACGGCTAGAATCTGAAAAGGATAATATATGAACACAAATTTTATCCCTACCTTTATTGTTGTTTCTGGAAGATGCTCGACTCAAGGTTAACAAGACACATTGGTCAAAGTTGCAAAACAAAAATAAAAGTCAGTAGCTTGGCATGACAGCTTGGATTCAAGAAAAGACAAAATTCAAAGTTGAATAAAATACTACATACAACTTGCTTAGTTTTGTAATCTACCAATCAATTGATTCAAATCCAACTTGCCAAATGCACACTTCAGCCAAAAAAAAACAAAACATCAAAGAATAAGTCTAAGTTGATATGAACAAAACAATCAATGCTACAATTGAAGCATTGAATAAAAGAATTAACAGTATAAATACAATGGAGAACTTATCTCATTTAAAAAAAAAAAAAAAAACCTGTATATTGACCAAAATAAATCATCCTTTTTATGCAATTGTGGAAGCATTCATATCATAAAGAGTTAGGTTGAAAGACTATACAGAAATGGAGTTTCTTGTACTAAGAAGTTCCACTGAAGCCTTTACTTCCACTGAATCCTCTGCTGTCTTTTTTCATCCGACCCGTTTCCATTTCCGCAGTTTGATGGCCTTCGCTACTTGATCCAGACGGGTTCAGTCCATATTCACTCGTCGGATTACTGTACTGATCACTGCTGGCATATTCTTGACTTGTCGCGAGTGCCATCTTCCTGAATTTCTTCATGTCTTCGTTGTATTGAAGTGTGTCATAATCTGAACTTGTATATGAACTGTATACTGTGCTGTGTCCAGGTTTAATCCCTTCGTTAAGGTCTGATAATGAGACATCTCCTTCCAAGGCTCGGAGAACCTGCTCAATTATAGCGTATAAATTTAAGATTGCGGATATTATGTCTAAGTTTGCAATCTACATCTTGACTAGAGCATCAAACATGGTGCTTTTTAGTTTTAATTCAATTGTAGAAGGTTGCAGCTCATCGTAACTCGAAACTTCATCAATGCTTAGTATGTATTAATCTTTAATGCAAAACGGAATTTCACCTGTGTCATTCGTGGTCGACGCTTTGCTGAATGACGCACACAAGCAGCACAACAAGCAACCATGCGAGCCATCTCATTATGGTTATAATCATTTTCTAGCCGACGATCAACAAGGGCATCAAACTTTTCATCTTCTAAAGCTCGTGTGAGTAATGGACGTGCCTGAAATAGACAGAAAGTAATTTCTTTGTTACGACAACAAATTACTCAAACTGCAGAACTGGTGGAAAGAAAGGAAATCAAACACGTCACACATGTCTGCATAACTACTCACCCAGTCCACCAAACTATCTTCAATGTATGATTGAGTAGAGTCAACAGGCCGACGTCCAGTTATCAACTCGAGAAGCATTACACCAAAGGAGAATACATCTGACTTCTCTGTAAGCTTTCCAGAGGACGCATATTCTGGAGCCAAATACCTAGGATTGACAATAATGAAGAAACACATTAGCTGATCAAATGGAAAATAAGCAGCAGGCCATCGGTCATTAACATCGACCAATCACTAGAATTCCAATATCAAGGTTAAGGAAAGGAAGTAACTAATTATCACACAGGAATCCAAGTCTTACCCAAAAGTTCCCATCACTCTGGTGGAGACATGAGTATTAACATCAGAAGTTAGCTTGGCAAGTCCGAAATCAGCAACCTGAGAAAGCAAAAAACAGCTTCTTTGAGGAAACAGGATTTACTCGATAAGTACAACTGAATTCAGCTTCTGATAGCATCATCGTGTATAATTAGCAAATAGCAACCTCCAGGGTAAAAGGGATTGGAGAAAATCATTGTCAAAGATTCAAAAATCGAACAAACAAAATGGTACATGTTCTACAATCCACATGCAAAAGACTGTTACCTTAGCCTCAAAATTAAAGTCAATAAGTATATTAGCTGCCTTGATATCACGGTGAATGATTTTCGGTTGGCCTGTGAAGAGAAAACAATTCATTTCACATATTGAACACATAACATAAAAGGCTAGAAGGATTATAACATGATTTAAGAATGAGAAAGAGAGAAAAACATACAGTCTTCATGCAGATATGCCAGTCCTTTAGCTGACCCTAGAGCAATCTTTAGTCGTATTGGCCAATCCAAAGGAGGCCTTCCCTTGCCTAAGATATTATAAGAATTAAGAATTTTGGTTACTAGACAGATCATATATATAATTTGAGTCGAAATTTGTAGGAAGTAAAATAGATTTACCATGTAAATGAAATTCCAAAGTATTGTTTGGAACAAACTCATAAACAAGCAGTCTATGAGCCCCAGTAATGCAGTATCCAACAAGAGACACAAGATGCTTGTGATGTACTCGGCTAATAATCTCAACTTCCGCCTGAAATTCACGTTCCCCTTGTCCACTTCCAGCCTTAAGCTGTTTAACTGCAACTTCTTTCCCGTTAGGAAGGATTCCTTTGTGCACATAACCAAAACCACCTTGTCCAAGAAGGTTAGCATCTGAGAAGCCATCAGTTGCCCGAACCAATTCCTCGTATGTGAATGTGCTCTGTGAGAAACCTAAGGAAATGGCAGGGGAAGGTGGTGGAAGCGCAATTTCAGACCCAGAATAATTTGAAGAAGCTCCACTGCTGTTCATGTAAGGTTGAGGCTGAGGTGAAGGTGCACGTGGTGGAGCAAGTGAAGGTAGTAATCCCCCTGCTGGTGGAGGAGACGGTTTAGGGGGGATTGTAACAAAATGATCTGCCGGAGGTGGAGCATTTTGCTGCCAATGTTGCATCTGCCCACCATGAGGGTCAGCTGACAAACAACATTAAAATTAGTCATGACTAATGATCATTGAGACTCTGACTACAGCAAGCATCAAAAGATATTCACTATCAAGAACAAAATATATAAAATCCTGTTAACAAACAAATATGTTGGCCGATAAAACTGAAAAATAACAAAATGCCAATGATAAATTGTTTCAAGGCTCTCAACACACCCAATGGCTTATACATCAAACACTCTCCTATCAAGCTGTTTGCCTATTATTAAGAAAATTACAATGTGTAAGTGCATAAAATCAATCCATCAACTTTCAAGCTCATCATTTCTTATCAGTTATCACAGCTAATTATCTGAATCTCTGATGCTTAAACTCCATAAAGCCTTTCCACAATGAAACTAAATGGTCAAAAAAGTCGACAACCTCCATTAATTATCACCAGCACTGAAAAATTGTACATAATGGATGACAAATCCCTCTCACAATGCAAATTTTGGTAAATATTCACACGAAGAGTTCAAGTGTCTATATACATAGCAAGTGTTTGGCCGTAGATTTTGAAAATTTATCTTCAAACATTTGTTTGGACATAAAACTTGATCAGATAAAAATCTAATCTTCAAATTTTCTCAAAGTAAAATGCATGTCCAAACACAACTCAAATTTTCAAGTTTCGAGTTTCAACTTCAAAATCTACGACCAAACGGAAGCATAAGCAGATCTATTCAGCTATCCAGACACTAAAAGCTCAAATTTTCATGCATTTATTCAAATAAGATCTCACCTTTGACCCCTTGTGGTGGTGGAGGTGGAACATAATAATTTACTGGCTCATGATTTCTCCTTTTCTTCTTCTTGCAAAATATGAACAACAAACTCAATACTGCAAGAATTACAACACCCCCAATAGCAATTCCAACAACAACCCCTGTCGATATTCCCGATGACCCTCCATCTGACGGCGGTGGAGACAACGCCGGCGGTGATGGTCTTCCTCCACTAGGTGGCGAAGGAGACCCCCCTGAAGGTGTAGGCGGAGAATTCCCTCTCGCCGGCGGTGACGGGGTAGAACCAGGAGGAGATGGGGTTGAAGGGGTGGTGGATGGTGGAGAAGGAGACCCAGATGGAGCAGGAGTTGTCGGAGTTGTTGACGGAGGCGGATTGGAGGACGGAGCAGGTGTAGTTGGTGGAGGCGGAGAGGCTGAAGCAGCCGGCGGAGGAGTTGCTGCCGGTGGTGTCGGAGTTCTTGCTGGTGGAGGAGCTTGAGCAGGAGTCGATGGAGGTGGAGCCGTTGCCGGTGGGGTTGGTGACGCCGGCGGCGGAGCTGTTGCAGGGGGCGTCGGAGACGCCGGCGGAGGAGATGTTGCAGGAGTCGACGGTGGAGGAGAAGTAGCATTACTAGGCGGTGATGTAGGAGCCGGGGCGGTCACCGGCGTCGGAGTTGACATTTTCCGGCGACCCTATATATGCCTCTGTGTGTAAAAAAACGAAAAAAGAAGACAAACCCAGAAATCAAATCAAATAATACAAACAAAAATTGGTTAAAAATCAAAACTTTGTTAAGAAAAATGTGATTTTGTGCTAGAAATTCATATAACTTTAGCTTTTCTCTATAGAATTTTACTCCTTTTAGGAGAGAAAATGGAGAGAAGAAAAAAAAGGAAAACAGAGAGTCTAGTATACTAGTAGTAGAATAAAAAGAGGAAAGAATAAGCATGAAGAAGATATTTTAATTATTTTTATTCTTTTTAATAACCTTTAATTTTTGTGTTTACATCAAATAAATAAATATATAACACGGATAAGAAACTACACAATTATTACTGTCATAGTAGTTTATATTAAAAAGAATAATATGTTATATAAATCAATTTAAAGAGAGTAGGTAATTAGTATTGTCTTTAATCTTATTATGTTTCCCATTTACACCATTCTTAAGCAACATTAATTTTTAAAAATTTGACTACTTTATCATCATTTATGTGTTATTCTATTAAGATTTTGTACCCTTCAAAAACAACTACTAATACGGATAAAATGTAGTTGCGTAGATTTTATTTTTATTTGAATTCTAACATAATAACAATTTTTAGAAATCATTATAGATAATTTAAGACGAAAAAAATATGAATTTTCACTTAATTAAATTAATGAACTACGGACAAAGGCTGTGGCAAAGCCGCAGATTATCCTGAAATCAAAAAAAAAAAAAAATCACTAAACTATGGTAAAATGAAAAGATTTAACATAAACACTCCATGAGAATAAATATTTGCCTTAAATGATTAAATGTAAACACACAATCCAATACACCTTTTTACACGATATTGTATTTCTCAGTAAATGAATATCAATTGATTTTACTAGGACAAGAATAATAGAGTCACACAAAAAATAAGCAAATAAAACATTAAAAAATCATTATATTAAATTTATATAATTATAAAATAATATTTTATTTTGGATTATAAAAATCAAATTTTGCCATAAATAAGTTTATGGTAAAAGATATTTTCTAAAAATATTCATATATTTCAATTACAACTAAACTATAATTAAGGCGCATTTGATGGCTTGATAATATGGCCGCCGTCGGCCGGTCGAAGGAAAATAATTGGATCGGTCGTAACACGACTGACCCGCGCTTTCACTTTCTAATATTTTAAACAAATTTAATATATTATTAATTAATTTTTCAAAAAATTATTAACATATTATATTTGCTATAAAAAAAAATTATGTAACTATAATTGAATGTCAACTTATCAGGGTAAATGGATAAAAGCTCACTTGTATTTGCATTAAATTAATAAATGTTAGATATCTTTTTATCTTTAAACGTGTTAAAATCAATTTACGCACATCTTAATTAATTTTATGAAATATTTATCACCTTCTACATGTAATAGACGATATCAAAGAATTTTGTTCATCAAAATCACCTCATGATGTTCAATTTCTATTCACACTCTTAAGCGTTTATCATAAATGCACGATATGTTTTCACACATACATTTATCTGAGTTTAAACTAGTTAGCTAAATCATATCTTTATTGTGAAAATTTAACCTCACTCAATATTTATATCAAAGGAATAATTGTGTGACATTATATTTATGTATCTTCACTTGATCATAATTAATTAACTTATATCTTTACTAGATTCAATTATTTAATCACTAAGTTGAAAATATTTACCTATTTTTACTTTATTAAACTACCTAATCGTAACAAATTAAATTATTTTGACAAGAACGCAATTGTACCAATAACTTTTTATCCACCAAATGCACAATATTTAATGTTCTTTGTCGTTCTTCTAAATTATAGTTCCAAGTGGAGGGTCTAATTTGGTGTACTACACGTTAATTTTATATATTTATTTAAATAAAATTTAAATACGTAAAGGCACGATACATAAAATTTCATTTAATTTAGGATATTAACTTATATTTATGACATTAAATTTGAGTTGCTTAAATAAACATTTAAATTTGTATAAATTTAATAAGTAGATACGTTTGTTCTACATAGCCTTTTAGGCGAATACAGTTATTATTAAGTAATAAAAGTCTATCCGCAAACACATAAAATAAATTTATTAATCTGATGTAAACAGATTTGTATTCTTCACACATTGTTAGTAGCTAATAGTACTAAATAATCACTCAATAGCCTATATATTAATGTGAGTGACTAAAATCTTGCTGGAATATAAATATATAGCTTAGATTAAAGTAAATGATTAGTGTGACACTAATTGGGTTTTAAATTTAATTAGTCAATGATTAGTTAACGTGTAGTATTACATTTTTTATTTTTTTTATTTACATAGTATATTTTATAGTGTTGAAGATTGGCCTTAAATCTCAAGTAAAATAGCAAAAAAACAGCTGGATGCATGGAAACACCACCAAACATCTAATTATAATTAACGCGTTTTTTCAAATCAAGATATAATAAATCATCCAATTAGTAATAATAATAATAATAATAATAATTTAACTATCCATAAATAGTTGGTTTCAGAAACTTCTAGATGTTTCTAAATACTTTTTTCTTCAAAATATGGTCAACTATTCAATATTGGATGTTAAAATGGAAATTTGTGATTTTTCGACGAAGGAGGTTTAATTAATCCGTCTTTATCAACTATAATATTATATTTTGTAATATAAGGGATTTCATCCTATACAGGGGCAGAGTTAAGCGTAAATTCGGAGTTCAGATGAACCTAGTAGAGTTAAGCTAAGTGACGCATCACTGGTAAGGGATAGGCCATAAAAATGTTGTCTCATACTAGAATTGTGCGTTCAAACCCCACTTTTGATGTTTTTCGTTTTTTATATATTATAGTTGGTTAATTTATCGATTATATTTGAAGTTATTGTCCGGGTCTCGCCATTCGGCTTCAACTTCGAATTCACCTGGCCTCATATTTAAACATCAATTTTGTGATCTCTTTTTTCTTTTCTAAAACTCTTTTCAGCACTATTTTTGAAAAGAAACAAAATATTATTATATATTTATTTCAATTTTGTGGTTCGAATTTTGCTGAAATTTGAAGTAATATTGTTGTTAACATGTCAATAAAGACCAACAAATAAAGTATTTAAAGTTATGCACGATTTCATTATTCAACGGTAGGGAATTATAGACCTATTCTTACGTTAACGTTATGATATATACTGTCAATAAACAATTTTATTGACTTTTAAATGAGGTGATTTTTTATTTATTTTTTATGTAGGTGAATTTTATATTTATATATATTTGTTGTATTATTTTATTTTATTTTATATATATGAACAATATTGTCAAATGACAACTAGCTGCCAGAAGTAATTTGGAAAGGCCTGCAAATGAAGAATATTACGCATGCATGGTCAGCAAATATTTAAAGTGACAATAATTTTATTTTATTTTATTTTTTGGTTTAATTTATTTGAAAATTAAAGTTTAGTAAGAAAAATTTAAATCTTAATTGAAGTTGTATTTGAATTTAGAAAATAACATATAACATGTTTTCCGGAAAAAAAAATCACTAGTGAATTGTCCGCATCTTGGGCGGTTAAGAAAATACATTTATATATTATTTTTAATTTTTAAATTTAGTCAAGATAAAATACATAATTTTCATGATAACAAAATAAGATAAGTTAATAATATAAGGCATACATGAAAAAATAAATAAGAAACAAATATATAAGAAAAGTATCTATATGCAAACTAAAAACAAATAAACTCAATCAATTGCATAACTTTTTTTTGCACATTATAGCTTTCAAAGAACAATCTATTATAAAATCAACATCCATTTTATATAGAAAAAGAACAATTTATCAATTAAGTCAATGTTCATATTATAGAGAAAATAGAAGATTATCAATGAAGTCAATATTTATTATGTAAAATATGTGTTTCGTAAGTCCTCTCACTTATTTCGTAAGTCCTCTCACTTTAACCTGGTCTCAACTCACGACTAGTATTTACGTCCTGTGCTCAATTAGACATAACTTAAGTTTGTATAAAATTGAACTAGTTGACATATATGTCATATTATTCGTCCTACCTGGCATGACATAAATCAATTCGTGTATCTCGAGCGAATTGTCATATCAAATAAGTATATTTATAATTTACTTATTCAACTTTATATAAATTTATATACTTATTTATACATATTCAAAATTAAATGACATAAATATTAGCCGAAACGAAATTAAACAACACGTCTATTGTATTATGTTTGATCAATACGCACAACTTAAACCCAAACAGAAATGTTGCACGTCTTTGGTGAACTCCTGTTTGTTTGGATTTTAGACTGCCGTGTTTGACCTTCTTTTTCTATATTACTCTCTTAATTTTAATTTATTTATCAGTTTTTAATAATATGAAATTTGAAAAGATAAACAAGATTTTTAAATCTTATGGTATTAAATTAAACAAATATATAATGTATCGAAATATTTTTTAATTTTATGATCTTACACATGTCATGTGAAAATAGTAATTAAAAAGTTATAAAAAAAAAAAGAAAAAAACTTCCTTTTTTTAACAGGCTAAAAGAAATATAATATAAAAATTGAAACGAATAAAGTTTACTTAAAAAGTTACAATTATTAGTAGTTAATAAGTGTGGATTTGATAAGTAAAAAAATATGGTAACTTACTCCAACTAGTTAATTAGAGCACACTAAAATAAGCATAAAACCACACACTATTGATTAGTTCAGACACTTTTATAAATGATGATATCGTTTTTTTTTTATATATATCACGTCAAATTCACATATATTTTTGTTTCAACATTTAAACACAAACGTGTTTGATAATTTTTATAAATAACAATATCGTTTGCTTGGATATATGTCATGTCAAATTTGCATATCCTCTTATTTCAACATTTAAACACAAACGTGTGTGATACTGTTAAAAATGATTAACATATTTATAAGCATTAACCAAAATAAAAGTACTAGGGGTAATTAATTTCATATGAAAAATTGAGATAATTTGATCTTAAGGAAGTGAAATATTTAAAATTTGCTTTAAAAAATCTTTTGATGCGGCAAACGTAAAAAGACAAGTAATGAAGAATAAATTATCATACCAAATGATTATTATGCAATAAAAAATAAATTACAGAAAAAATCTTATATTCTAGAAAAAGACAAACAAAATTCCTTGATTTAATAATTTTATAATAAAAATTATATTAACTTCGTAATATAATACTTATAATATCGATATGGCTGTAATCACAACGACAGAAAATGACACCTCTCAACAAGTCTTTATTGGCATAAAAAAAAAAATTAAAATGATTTTATCACCTTTAATATTATTTTTTTCCACACAATCTTACTTACTTGTCATGCAAATTTAAAACGTAACTTTCATTAGGTAAACAAAGATAAATTTGAAAAAAAAATAAAAAATTCTAAAGAACAAGTCATGTTCGACCTGAAATACGGGATATAATACTAATTAAAAAAACTTTGGTCCAACTTCAATTAATTAAGAACAAATTTTTAAAAGTAATATATATCTAAGGTCTTTTATTTTCGGAAAAACACCGTTTTGTACCTCAACATACGTTGACATATATTCTTCACATTTTTTTAAAAAAAATTGTGAAATTTATATAAAAAAATATTTATTTAAAAAAATAAAAAAATATATTTAAAAATTGAAGTTGCATTTGATCATGAATACAAATTCAAATTAATTTGATTTTTTATGAGTAATTTAGAAATAAAATAGCGATTTCTAGATATAATATCCCACACGTTTATCGTTTTCCTCTTCTACGTTTTATTTTTTTCTAGAAACACACAATTACGAAATTGACTACAAAAGATTAATGTCTTTATGGTTTTGAAGAAATACCGCCCCCAAAAAAAAAATTAATTAAGAAACTTAAAATATTAATAATTATTTTTGACGACTATAAATACATGAAAAATAACACATAGTTTCAAAAACTAAATAAGGACAAAATAAAAATAAAAAATCCAATTAATAAAGAAATACAACAAATAATATAATGGAGGGAGTAAATGACATTATTAACTAACCGACAATTGCGGAATTGACTATTAAAGAATAATCTATTTCTGGTTTTAAAGAAATAAATGACATTATTAAATTGACCTCAGAAAAGGATAAAGTTGTGTGGCCAAAAACATAATAATGGAAAAATTAACCAATTATAGTTAGGTCAAAATATTGTCATTATTTTTTTGTTGGAAAGAAAAACCATGTGAATGACAGCGTGATTATAGGAACTTTGATTAGAAAATAATATTAATGTAGTAACAATTTTCCTCCCTACCTCATTCCTATACCCTATTTCACCGTGGACAGTGATAAAATCTACGTATATTTTACTTTCTTCAATTGTCACTAAATATATTGTTATTGTGGTTGATAACTCATTACTTGTTATAAAGTTTTTAAGATAGAGAAATATATTGATAATTTTTTAAATTTATTAGTAATATATTTTATTTAGATAATATTTGAATTTTTTTTTTTAATTCAAAGACCACATGGGTCAATATTTATTAAAAAAGAAACAGATATTTACAAATTTAGATATTTGAATTATAATGTATTTCAATTATATATTTTTCATTTAAATTTTGAAAAAAATTATGCATGTATCCTCAAGCTTCAATATATAGATAAATTAATCATTTAAAATATATTAATTCTTTAATTATACACATATAATTCAATTGAAACATGTTTGAGGTTTTACAGGGTTGTTGATAAATTCCGTCAATTCCTAATTATATATATTCCTGAAAAGGATAATATATTGTAAACTCTAAAAAATTATTTATATTCCTGAAAAAGATACCTTTGATTTCAATTTTCAACTTGTTTCTGCTTCAGCCTTCATTCTATACATGGCCCAATAGAAAGCCCACTTTTACTGGGCCTTGATCAATTTTGGCCCAATCAACTTGTTCTTCTTATTCTTGTATTCAGAATCGAAATCGGCTTTTCTTTAGCATTCATGATGATGATTTGAAGATTCATTCGATAGAGAAGTGTGTTTTGACTGTTGATATCGAGTTTGAATGAATCATTTCACATGACAACAATAAAAGTGGAGTTTGACACATGTCAAAGGGAAAAACGAGGAGAAATTCCAATTTGGATAGGAAAAAGGTAGTCCCAAATGAATAACATTATGACAAGTCTAATTCAATAAAAAAATTAATCCAAAGGGTGAAGATTGTCCAAATCATATTAAACGAAAAATCTTTTTTTTTCCACCATCAATATGAGACTTTTTGATAAGATCCATAGATAAATTTAACCCACATACTTAAATATTTTACTATTTTAGAGGTGAGTATATATTTTTGACTTCAATATTAAGTTTTTAAAACATGTTTGCAAATTGCAATCGCAAATAAGATATGAAGAAACATGATTTTATTGATAAATATTGCAGGTACAATTCTGTTCCCCTCTTGATTCTTCTTTCATAAGATTTATATATGATTCGAGGGTCGTTAGTGGCGTATTTCCCGAATTTGGATGATTTGGACTTGATTTCTATAATTCGAGGGCCGTTAGTGGCGTATTTCTCGAACTAGGATGATTTGGACTTGATCTTCATAACTCGAGGGCCGTTAGTAGTGTATTTCTCGAATTAAGATGATTTGAATTTGATCTCTTTATGAATATTCCATGAATTTGTGGTGGAATATTCGAGATTTCGATCTATGGAATTTTCGAAATGCCTTTTCAAGGGAATATAATACATTTATATATGCATGAACTAGGATTTAGGGTTGAGTAGCCTCCAAGAATCCTAATTGGAATTTAACACACCTTGTAGAGTCCCAACTCACATTACACACATCTTGTAAAATCCCACAAAATTTCAATGTATACAGTACCTCAAACTCACTCCACTTATATAGATAGCATTATAAGAGAAACAATTCCCCGATTAAGAGTTCTATTTCATCGAACTCAAATATGAGATATTTAATTAAAAGTAAAGGAATCTCGTTAATTTTACGATATTCATTGTTGACCACAAGCAACATACAAACTATTTTATTTGTGTTAATTTATTTATCTTACATTTTTTAGTTTCTTTGACTTGACACATAATTTAAATATATAAGGAAAACTTTTTAATTTCGTGGTTCTAAATTAAAGTTATGCCACATATACCAAAATGCTTTTTAATTTTGTGATCCTAAACATGCCACATAGAAAACTGAAATTAAAGTGTTGCCAAAAATAAAATAAAAATCATTTTTTTGTAAACAAATTAAAAAATAGATAATTCTTTTTTAAATGAAGAGAGTATCTCTTTATCATTTTTAATAAATTCTTAATTACAAACTTTCCACAAGACATATTTAAAATTACAAAATTAAAAAATATTTTGATAGATTATACATATTAGTTTTTTTGACCACAAATAAGGAAAATCTTTTTAAATTTCTTAAATTTTATATCAAGTTAAATCAGGAAAATAAATTGAATCTTTTGGAGTAGAAGATACTTTATTATTCTGTCGGTCCCAATTTATATGATTTTTTTTTTATATGAAGTAATAATTTAACTTTAAAATATTCATTTCAATCTATAGCCACACAATTTCAAAAGTCATTTTTTTTCTTATTAAACTCAACGTCAAGTCAAACTAACTCATATAAAATGAAACTCGGACGGAGTAATAAAAAGGGGCCACAAAAAAGGAAGGTGCATGGAGTAATTGAGCTCGATCCGGATTTAGTCGGAGCTTCAATGTGGACTTCGGACACCGGGTGGGAAATAAAAAAAATATTGGTATCCAGCTATGAAAATCATCCAATTAGAATTTACTAAAAAAATTAGCGGCCACAGCTGCTAGATTTGGCCGAGTTTTCGTGTACCAAATGACTCACCTATGACTTGTTTGACGAAATTCCCCTGAGAGAAAAAAAATTCTTGTGTTTACCCTTTTCCCCTTCAATCTCTGTTCTGTTCTTGAGAGAGAGAGGGGAAGGAAAGATAGGAAGAAGAAACAGAAAAGAAATGCAGAGGACAAGGGATCAACGTTCAAGATCTTCCAGACCCATAACTATTCATGGGTTAGCACAATCTGGGGATGTTGTTGCCTTTAAAAAGTTGCTTAATGACAACCCTTTTCTTCTCAATGAACGCAACCCTGTTGTAAGATCTCTTTCTTGCTCTCTTTGGCTTTATGTATTAGTTCTTATATTTTGCTATATGTACACAATCTTTCTTGGCTTTAGCATTTTCATAAAAAGGTTTGTGTTTATACCTTGAATCATAAAGATGGGTTCTTTTTAACTGTTCGAGCTTTGGTGGACAGAGTGAATCAAGTAGCTTTTGCACATACCCTGTTTATGTGTTAAAAAATCATGAATTGTTTGTAAATATTTGATTTTGAATCCGGTTATTAAATTGTATATTAGTTTTGGGTCGGGTATAGGAACCCATAAACTTTAAATCTTGAATCCGCCTCTCACTAGCATCGAGGTGCGTAAGATGGCCTGGACATGACGATTATAGGAAAAGGAATGTTTGTAGACTTTATGTATGTAAAGAAATTGTGTATTAAAGAACCCCTTAGTTATAGGATAATGCAATTATGAATACCGTGTCGTTTGAGGAAATTCCAATTGAATATCGAGAGTATGTTCTTGAAATCCTCTATGTTATACTTTATGCATGCAATTGGGAGCTCGAAACCTCGAGCTTTTGGGGCAAGATTAATAGTGACAAAAATGAATAAACAGAGGTTAGACACTAAAATAAGCTTAAAAGCATTTGAACAATAAGAATATCCTTATGCATTTTTCACTTTATTGGCTATTAAGAAAAGAGGAAGATGCCTAAGATATCCTTATCATCCTCATATGCACAGCCATAGACAAAATCAGTTTGCCTGTGTTAAACATCTATATTGGTTATTGGATTTAAAAAAGTTTTTTTTTTGCTTGTATGTTCTGTTGAAAATCAAAACGTGGCATTCTATACATAATAACACAGTTGCTTTGGTAAATGGGTGGAATGGAGCTTAGCTGAATGGTTATCTGGTTGCCAATTTAATAGAGTTAATTGTACTACGCTGGTGTAGTTTGTGACTGCAGGTATGGAATATCATGGTCAAATGCTGATATATAGCTTCTTATTTGGAGTTATGTCCTGCCCTTTATTGTTTCAAGATGTTGATGTTTTACTTAGATATAGAGCTAAATTTGAGCTATTATAAATAGTCGCTGGGGTTATGATGTCTTTGATCTTTCTTGCTTTTATGTTTCCTTTGGAAGTTCCTAGAGGGGAGGGAATGAAACAGGGTGCTGATAGTTTTGTAGAAGTTCAAAACAGTTGGCTACTGATCATGTTTACCTGATCATAGTCTTGTGAAAGCTAGACTAGATGATTGCTTGTGAAAAGTATTTTCTTTATATCGTTTGCTACTTTTCTGGATGCAGATGGTGCAGACGCCTCTTCATGTCGCTGCTGGTTACAACAATGTCGAAATACTCAAGTTTTTGCTCGGTTGGCCGGGCCCAGAGAAGGTGGAGCTGGAAGCCAAGAACATGGTATGTGAAGGAATCTACCAATTGCATACAGTTGCATTTTGTTTTGGAGCTGACTGGACTTTGTCACTCTTGTAACTTTTTTCTTTCTTGTTTTCTGGGGTTAATATTCTGTGTATTGCAGTATGGAGAGACACCATTGCACATGGCAGCCAAGAATGGTTGTAATGAAACAGCAAAGATGCTTCTTGCTCATGGTGCTCTTGTCGAAGCCAGAGCCAATGTGTGTATGTTTACTGCTTCAGTTGTGATTGGACCATGAACACGTGCTTCTCGCTTTGTTCTAATTTTCATTTTCATGCTGCTTTTTGCAGAATGGGATGACTCCGCTGCACCTTGCTGTTTGGCACTCACTACGAGCCGAAGACTATTCAACAGTAAAGACATTGTTGGAGTATAACGCGGATTGTAGTGCTGAAGACGATGTACGATAGATTCCATTTATTAAAAACATCCCGTTCCTTTTCTGGTCATTGCTAATTATGAAATATATGAAGTGCAGGAGGGAAAGACTCCTATACATCATCTCGCTCAAGGCCCTGGAAATGAAAAATTGCGCGAACTTCTCCACCAGTATCTTGATGAACAAAGAAAACGTAAAGCCATTGAAGCATGTAGCCAGACCAAAGCTAAAATGGATGAACTTGAAAGCGAATTATCTAAAATAGTGGGGCTAGACGAACTTAAACTGCAACTCCACAAATGGGCAAAGGGGATGCTCTTGGATGAGAGGCGTAAGGCCCTAGGGCTTAAAGTCGGTGCAAGAAGACCACCCCATATGGCTTTCCTTGGTAACCCTGGAACAGGTAATCAAGTCTACATTACAATTTATGAAGAAAGCATCTTTACTGATATGTTCTATCATCAATCATCAGCATTTTAACTATTTGTTCCAATACGGCATTGTACAATGTTTAACCTGGTCTATTTATTGAAAGGGTGGGGGCCAATTACTAATGGAATTCCTTGCCTGCTCTCTGTAAAATACTCGCATAGTATTAAAGAGAAGCAAAAAGATGAGGTGAAAAACTTATAGAAATAAAGAGCATACCTTGTAGCTCCTGGTTACGTCAGGGATACTGTTGAATGTAGGATGTGTTACACCTTCTTTTACTTTTTGGTGTATGCCTTGCAAACTTATGTGTTTGATGAATATCTTCTAGGTTGATTTATAAGATTTTGTGATGGTACTATTACAGGAAAAACTATGGTTGCTCGAATTCTTGGAAAATTGCTTCATATGGTGGGGATCCTTCCCACCAACAAGGTGACAGAGGTGCAGAGAACCGATCTGGTTGGTGAATTTGTTGGTCATACAGGGCCAAAGACGAGGAGAAAGGTAAGCTTTCCATGACTCTTGAAATTCTTGCACATTTCCCATAAATATTTTATCTTTTAGCTCACCAAGTCTTGGGCAATTATGCAGATCCAAGAAGCTGAAGGGGGGATTCTTTTTGTTGATGAAGCCTATCGATTAATACCTATGCAGAAGTCGGATGACAAGGACTATGGTTTGGAAGCACTAGAAGAGATAATGTCTGTTATGGACAGCGGGAAAATTGTAGTAATTTTTGCAGGTTACAGTGAACCAATGAAGCGCGTTATCACTTCTAATGAAGGTTTCTGTAGAAGAGTAACAAAGTTTTTCCATTTTGACAACTTTAGCTCTGAAGACCTTGCCACAATTCTTCATCTTAAAATGACCAATCAAGCTGATTGTAGTTTGCTCTACGGATTCAAGTTGCATCCTTCATGTAGCGTTGATGCTGTTGCAGCACTTATCAAGGAAGAAACCACTGAAAAACAGCGCAAGGAGATGAATGGAGGTCTGGTCGATCCATTGCTAGTTAATGCAAGAGAGAATTTGGACCTGAGACTCAGTTTTGACTGTATAGACTCAGACGAACTACTAACGATTACTCCAGAGGATTTAAAAGCTGGTGTTCAATTGTTATCGCAAACAGGAGTAGCTTAGTCCTGACTTCTCTCCGAGCCAAATAGAGTGTGGAACAACGAGTTGCCACAGAAGTTATTCGTAATATTTTGGGAAGAAAGTTATAGAGATTCTTATATATCCGACCTTGGAATGGATATTAGCTAGAGGTAGATTATCGCAGGCTTGCAGGTCTGTCTGTTCTCCATGGATGAATTTCTCTCTTCTTTTTTCGCATATTGCAACCTTGTATTAGTTAGTTCATTGCATTCATTCTTGCTTTTTTTTAAATATCCATTTAAATTATTTATTATACTTGGAATATTCTTCATGTTGTTTGTTATAGGTTGGATGAAAATTGTTGTACTGAACTGCTACAAAAAATTGTATCTTTGTAATGTTAAGAAGTTGTGTAGTTTTTGGGGTTCCTTCTAGTACTCCATTTCGTCAATTTTTTGTTATATTGATTCTCTGAGGCTTTATCGGAAACAGTTTCTCTACTTTCACAAGGTAGGGATAAGGTTTTCGTAGACACCACTCTCTTCGAACCACTGGGTGTTGATTCTCTAAATATTTCATCACAGAGGGAGGATTATACTTTGAGGATCCTATAAGTTCTTAGTCAGAGAACACTTTAATAATGCCTTAATTCCAAGTAAGTTGAGATCGACTATATGAATTTTCAGTATCTATATCGATCCAACTAAGCTCTGTATCATTTCAACTTGGTAAATAATTTGTTTCTCTAGCACTTTTAGTTCTTTACATTTTCTGCATATAAATTTCTAACAAGCTTAAAAGATTCCTAGCAAACATTAGACATCATTTCTTAGTTAGCAACATCAACAAGCTGTTAGAATATACGCGTACCTTACTTCTACGGTTCTACCTATTAGAGATAGAGAAGTTATTTTCAATAGATTCTCACTTGTAATAAAA
Source organism: Solanum etuberosum (assembly GCA_029582245.1). Taxonomy (NCBI): domain Eukaryota; kingdom Viridiplantae; phylum Streptophyta; class Magnoliopsida; order Solanales; family Solanaceae; genus Solanum; species Solanum etuberosum. Next base: position 20,675 of record JAJONR010004524.1, on the reverse strand, counting down.
AAAAAATCGAGCCATTTGAAAAGGGAATATATAAATATGAACAACAATAGAATAATATGAAATGAAGAGCAATATAAAACACACAAAGAAAAACCAATAATAATATTAAAATAAAGCGATAATCCAAAAACAAAAAATATAAGTGATATACATGCAAAGATTTCTCATATGTTATTTTTTAACTTCTTATATATAAAAATAAAGATCTCTGATTGAAAAAACCACAAAACTAAAAATAAATAGAGAGGTAGAAAATCAATTGACACGGTAGAGGAAATGAGTGAACAAGTTCTTTAGAAATCAATCTAGTTTCAACTTGTGAATAAATAAGACATGCAAGTGTGATCGAATTGATTGAATAAGTGATCCCGCAATTTTAGATTTAATTTGTGCACGTCAAAAACACAAAAAATAATTTAAAAAATAAAAATAAATAAGCTTCGACTTTGCGTGCAAAATAGCCACAAGGCAAACCAGAAAGAGTAACAGATTTTTTTTTCATCACTCCATTTTTCTTCACCATATCCTCTTCTCTCTCTTTCTCTCTCTAAAAGAGAAGAGCTATGGTTCATCGCGCTCTCTCTCTGCTCTCTTCAACATCTCCATCTTCAATTCCTTCAAATTTCAACTCCGATTCACCTTCCCCGTCGTTTTCCTTCCGGCGAATTCCTCGTTTTCCGAAGCTCAACGTCTCGTCGAGGCAGGTATTGATAGATAATAACAACAATGACTCGCCGGAGCAATTCCTGCAGAATAATTCGATTGCTGATTTTATGAGGTTCAAAAAAGGAACCAGCTCTGATGATAGCGTTAGCACAGCTGAATTGCAAACCGCTGTTGTGACTTACCGGAAGAAGTTCCCTTGGTCTCTTCTTCAACCTTTTCTCCAGGTTAAAATTTCTCTCACTGAACTTTCAGAGATATTGTGTTTATGTGTGTATTATACTAGGCATATTGCATTTAGACACTTGAACTAAGAGTGTTTTAATTGATAACGTCAATTCCTAATAAAGTATTCTAATTAGACAGTTTCGGCTCAAATTTTAGAATTCCTTTTTTTTTTGCGTATGTTCTCATTAGTCTATTAGGGGTTAAGTTAGCAATATAAAATATGTCATTTCTTATAACTACGCGCATTGGTGTATAGGGGATGACGTATTTTACAGGTTAACTATCTAATAGACGAATGGGAATTTTTTTTAAAATTTGAATTTAAAGTGTCTAACTTGAACACTTTACTAGTAATGAGGTGTTTGATAGTGTCTAATTGGAACACTTTACTAGTTGAGTGTTAAAATGGAGTATCCTGACAAGTTTAAGGAGCTGGCTAAGTAAACACACTTGGTTTACATTGGACTTAGATGCGAGTCTTATTAGAGAAATGATTCAATATTTGGCTACATTTTGTAAATTCAAATTCTGAAGTTTGATTGTGATTGTGAAATTCTGATTGTGTAGGTTGATTTGGTGTCGACAATACACATTGCTGATAAAGAGTAAGTTCAATCTCTCAGAATCCAGAAAAATGTTGTGGAGCTTCTTGTTATGTTGATAGGAAGTGAGATTATTTCTGTTTTTAGCTTGATTGTAGAGATCTAGATTGATTAAATATGAATTCATCATCCATTAGTTGAAGAAGTTAAGATTATCTTTTCTTGTGATGGTTACCCTTGAACATGGTAGCATCTATGTTTTATGTGAAACGCCAAACAGAATAGCAACTTTTTGTAAAGGTTGACACACTAGACATATGTGAGGAATTAGAAATGTATATGATAAACAACATTATCTAATTCCGTAAAGTGCTCTGCTCTATGTTCTATTGAAATATGTCCAAAAGGAGACTTTTTGCTTCCACTTCGTACATTAGATCCTTGAATGTAGGAAATCAGACTTATTGGGGGTTTAAAGAAGGATGGCTAGTTACAACTACAACTATTCATACTGGAAATTTTGTGCTACTTTGTCCTTCTACTTAGATATTTGGATGTTTCTGAAAAATATATATATGCTCTTTGTACCTATTTCAGAATGTAATTATTTCTAATCTTGTCTAACAATCGTGTGACCACACATCCATCTTAACATATGCATTTTGCGACACTCATCTTGTTGATATGTTGGACCTTAGAGGTCCATCAGTTACTCCCGTATAACATTACTTGTCTTAAGAAAGGTTCTATAGAAATTGCCTTCCATTTTGGTAGTTATCCTCGTATGGCATAACACTTCAGTAGTACTCACTCAGCGAAGAAACAAACACTCTAGTAGCACTTCTCCATTTCAACTGTCCTATTTTAATTTTCTGTGCCACATTTTTATGGATTGTACCATTCTCGTGGAACATCAAATCTAGACATCAGAAGTTTTTGCATTTGGCACTATAATCTCATCTCAACTTCACTGTTATGTTGGTGAAACTTGCATTGTATATATTGTCTTACTTATACTTATTTTAGAACTCTTATTTTGTGGAGTGCTCTTTCATAGTTTGGCACATATTGTCTGCACATAGCATATAGACCGAACTACATCATCTATAATGTTAGTTACTTCATCTATATTTAGGGTAAACTAATGCAAATCCCTGGTGTAAACCGACGGTTATCTGAAACTTCTTTGTATCCTACCACTGTTTTCACACTTGTGATGCTCCGCCACAATCTTATTTGTTACATTTATATATTTGATATGGATTCTTCCTTCTTCAACACACACATTACATTCTTTGATATAGTCCATTTCTTGAGGTTAATTTAGAATATCTTGTGCTGATCATTCTTTGTCTGCCTTTAAATTCCCATCATTCTTCTTAGTCATGAATGCTCTTGTCAAATTGAAAATCATCCTTTCCTTGTTATAGATGCAAAACATGAATTGCTAACTACTTCCACTAAAACTCCTAATTGCATGGGGGTCCCTGTTGTTGGAATAAGTATGTTCTCGAAGAGTTGTTTTATTGGTATTTTTGGTGTTGCAATTGTCTATACTTTCTAACTTCTTGAGCCAATAGTTTTTCATTTTATTGTTTCCATGCAAAACCATGATTAGCAATTGGGTAGTTAATGTCAGCTGAAGAATCATTCTAAGTTCGGTTGCTAAACCATATCAAACAATAACAGTACATTCAACTTATGGCTACTAATCTATGATCTGTCAGTTTATCAGAAGGATTTGATAGAAGTAACTATTGTTTCGATAATTAATTATAATTCCATACCTTCATGAATCAGTTTTTGTATAGAGTGTGATTGCTTATCTACCATAGCTTCTATCTTGATTCTGTCTCGTTATCATGGTTTTCTAATTTTTGTACCATAATGTTTTATCTGATATCTTTATGTGTATCCTGATGTCAAGTATGGTCCATGGGAAACATCTTAATAACCTGCTATTTCTGTATCATTCTTTTTTGATCTTGTCTGACAGAACAGTTGAACTTGGATTGATATTGTATTTGCAGGTACTTTGCGGCCCTCCAAAAGGAACTTGAACCATATGATTGCATTCTCTATGAGATGGTAGCCAGCAGAGAAAGTTTAGGCAGTAGAAAAAGTTCTATTTCTAGAAAGAAACTAAAAAGTTCAAGATCACGGGGATTTAATATTATAGGATTCATCCAACGGCAGATGGCAAGATTTCTCACCCTTGATTTCCAACTAGATTGTCTCGACTATGAGGGTGAGAATTGGTATCATGCCGATCTTGATTTTGAGACCTTCAAGTTGCTCCAGGTACTCCATGTGATAACTTTGATGCTAAGTCCGTTACTTGTTAAATGAATTGCTGATTATTCAGGATGTTCATACACTTGTAGCCTCTCTCTCACTCCCCTTGGTTCATTTCATGTCCATTTGAGCGCATGACACTTGATTTATGTGTATTTCTATGGTACGGATTGAAAGTTGATTTATATGTATGTACATATGGTGTTTGTATGAATATATTATTTGTAATTTTGTATGTCAGACCAACATTTCTAGTTTTCTCTTTTTAAACGTGCCATTTTTATCTTTCTTTTGTCAGTTTTTTCTAGTGCAAGTATATATTAATTCTCTGTCCACACAACCGGATGATCTCACCATGTTATATATAATCCTTTCAGATTGAAAGAGGCGAGAGCTTCTTCACATTTGCCAGAGATATGACACTTAGATCAACAAAAGCACTTGTGCAGCCTACAATCCCAGATGATCTTGACCCTTTGAGATCCAAACTTCTATGGGCTTCTCGGGTGCTGCCGATGCCTCTTGTTGGACTTCTTATCATTGGAGGTGTTTGTACAGATGTGAAAAGCCAACCATCTGAATATCCTGAACTAGAAGCCTTGTCTAGACTTGATTTTGGTGCTGCAATGAAGGTCTTCCTAGCAAAGCGACTAACATCCGAGTAAGTTTATTTTGGGCAGTCAAAATTGAGTTTTGGTGTTGTAGCTATCTGGAATATTTTTATTGTTCTCTCTTCTTTATCTGATGAAAATAAGAAATGACATAAAGAAAGCACCTCCATGAAAAAATGCAAAAAGGAGATGCAATGGGACTCTTTAATGAACACCCTCCTCCCTCCATAGCACATGTAATTCATGAATACAAACGCAGATCCTACAGTCTATAGGTTTTTGCATCGACGGAAAGGATAACTCTCCAGATAATCGCCTTTGCTCAATGCTAATTTTTATTTACATTTTCCTAGTCTGTAATGCTTACAATATTTATTGTTTCTCGTCTTTTTTTAAGATCAAAGCTTCGTTTGTTCATGCTGGGTACTACCTCTCTTCATTTACAAAGGTAGTTACGTCTTCCCATTATACATGTAGATTCACACAGGTCACAGCTGATGTAGAGGCGGAATCTGTTATCATCGGAGAGAGAAACAAAGCTGCATTAGAAGCACTTCAAAGAGCTATGAACGAGGGTCACAATAAGATTGCTATCCTTTATGGTGGTGGTCACATGCCAGATTTGGGACGTAGGCTACGAGAAGAGTTTGACCTTGTCCCTTCTGAAGTACAGTGGATAACTGCCTGGTCCATCACGAACCGCAACCTAACAACCAATTCACTTCCTTTGTTGAAACAAATGGCAGAAGTCTCAGGTTGGCGTCTAAATCGATATCAGACTTTAGCTCTGCTAATTTTCTCTTCTGTTCTTGCATTGGATCTTTGGTTTTGGGAACTCTTCTTTGGTACTACAGCTAATTGGATTTCCCAAGTTGCATCAGACATTTCTCAATATGTTCATATGTAGAATTAACGTAATTAAGTTTATTGAAACAATTGGGTCAATGAAGCCTTGTGTACATATTTCTGGACTCTATAGTTAATTATATTCTAGAACAGTAGTTTTCTCTTGGAGATTCTTGTTATTATAAGGTTATATATCCTTCATTTTACATATACAACTTGGGGTTGTTCATTTGTGTTCTTGGCCTTCATAACTAACACTAGTTTGGACATATGATCGAAATGAAATAGTCCTAAAAATTGAATGTCATGAAGACGTTTTTTTTCTTCTTTTTTTCATTTTCTCATCTGGTGTCCGGTACCTGCTTTGGAGCTCGATTTAATCTGGATTCGCACAGGAAAATCCCAATGATCAAATGCTTTTACCAGAAATGACTTCATTTCTAAGACTTCAACCCGAGACATTTGGTTATAATTGTACGATAACCCTTCAAATTGTTTCCATATTCAATATATATGTATGCTAAAATCATGCAGAACCTACAGGGTAGAGGAAGATTGAAGAATCGCTAGTAATTGCCGATCAGTCATAATTCATTTCCAAGCCTGATACAAAATGACCAAACAAAAAATGTTTTCGAAACTATTAAAATTAAAATTACATACTTAAAACAGAGAAACAACACTAAAGAGTTCCACAGGCAATAGCCCTCTGCCCCTCCCACGGCTTTAGTTGGTAAAAATGTGGTTCACGATATTTGGGTTAAATGCACGTTACGAGTTTAAAGTCCTGGAACAAACAAGGTAGTTAAGTGGATTAAGATAAGAGGATGAACTCATTGTCCATCTAGTTTCGAACCTTGTGTCACTATCCTTTTTGAAGATTTCTTAATTATAAAGAGAAGAATTTTACATATGTATGGATTAGGCGCTTACAAATTCGAACCCTATTTAGCTGGAGAATGATCTAGGAGTGGACTCATTATTATCGAGTTTCAAACCTTGAATTACTAAGAGAATAATCTAAGAGTAGACTCATTTATTATCTAGTTTCGAACCTTGTCACTAGCGTTCAAGTTTTTTTTTAATTATAAAAGAAATGGAGAAAGAAGAAAACATTATGATATGTCTTTATTTAAACTTTTAACAAATAGTCGCTTTGGCCGAGTGGTTAAGGCGTGTGCCTGCTAAGTACATGGGGTTTCCCCGCGAGAGTTCGAATCTCTCAGGCGACGTTCTTTTTTTGCCATAGGTATAAGTAATATTATTCTATCACCGAACCCTCGATATGGAGCCGCCTTCGATATGGAGCGATTTATCCTTCAAATAAGACTTTCCGATGTAAAACTCGCCTTCGATATGGAGCGATTTATCCTTCAAAATGAGACTTAGTCGCCTTCGATATGAAGCGATTTATCCTTCAAATAAGACTTTCCGATGTAAAACTCGTCTTCGATATGGAGCGATTTATCCTTCAAAGTGAAACTTACTCGCCTTCGATAGGGAGCGGTTTATCCTTCAAATAAGAATTCCGATGTAAAACTCGCCTTCGATATGGAGCGATTTATCCTTCAAAGTGAGACTTAGTCGCCTTTGATATGGAGCGATTTATCCTTCAAATATGACTTTCCGATGTAAAACTCGCCTTCGATATGGACCGATTTATCCTTCAAATAAGACTTTCCGATCTAAAACTCGCCTTCAATATGGAGCGATTTATCCTTCATAGTGAGACTTTCCGACGTAAAACTAAATTAGTTGACCATCAAAGCGGATACCGAGCACCAAGTAAAAATAAAAAAAATAAAAATAAAGAGTATAAATATATAATGTTACAAGTACAATTTAATTTTTATGTGTTAAAAGAGTACAATTTACTTTTTATGTATTCTTCAGTGTCACTAGTACAAGTTTGGTTCCTTAATATTTTCATAGCAAAAATTTAATCATAAATTTGAGCAAATTGAGAGACATATTTCACTATGACAAGTACTTCACATAATAGTGTACAAAAAAACAAATGCACACATTCAAGTTGTTGTCCTAAAGTTTGTCCAAATATATATGTCAACTCACAAATTGTTGTCCTCCAGCAATGCTGAAGTACATATTCAAATTGTATTGATAGGTAAAAATAAATAAATCATTTCATAATCAATGTATATAACTTAAACGCTTATATTATTTATCTGTTGTTACCGAGCTACCAACTCTTACTAAAAGATCCAAAAAAATATAAATTGGCACAACGAATGAATACACTTAACTATCAATGGAATTCAACGATTTATATATACAAAGAAGAAAAATAATATTTTTACCATGTTTATCTAATAAATAAGATTTGAAGTGTCTACTAATAATTTATAGAAAAAAGAAAAAACATTGACAGAATAGTATTTTCATGAGTTCTGAATGAGGTCTGACCATAATGCTTCTGAACTGACCTCCCATATAAAGTTACTTATGCTGTGTTGAGCCTGTTTACTTCAGTTCCAATTTTATAAAAAAATATGTTTATATTAAGACGAGGGAGGCGAGACTGAGATAATTCGTATATGTGAAGAGGATATGTGTAAATGTATGTGTTAGTGAGAGGGTGTGAGAGGTTGTCTTTGACAAGTTTAAGAAGTAGAAGTCGATTGCCGAAAAAGAAGAGAAGTGTTTAGACGGGACATGATATACCTGAAGCTTACCGAGGACATGATCCTAGTTAGGAGGATGTCGGGCGTCGTTTAGTTTTCCTTATTATTCTATCTCCTAATATCTTATTATTTGATTTTATTATTACCGATTGTTTTTTAATTTCAGTTACTATCTGTTACGTTACTATTCTTTTTTCCACTATTTTTTACATGACTTCTTCACTATATATTGTATTTCTTTTTTCTTACTGATTTTGATATGGTTTACTTAAGCCGAAGATTTATTAAAAATAACCTCTCTATTTTCATAAAATAGGAATAAAATTACGTATACGTCACCCTCTCCAAATCCACTTACGAAATTACATTAATACTTAGCTATGTATACCAAACGACATAAGTACTAATCAACAATTGAATAATTTTTCAGCCAAATGACAAATTATACTAGCTTTTTTGGTCGGGTGGTTAAGGAGAATTAGCAAACATTATTATTATTTTTTCGGAGAATAAATTGTATTGATTTGATGTAAATATCTAATACAATTTTTTTAGGGGAACCAAGTATAGACAATCAATTCCTTTTTTTCATTTTTTTTCTTTCAAAAAGAATAAAATAAAATAAAGAATGTGTTCTTACTAGTGGTGTAGAGGTTAATGAATTAATTGTTAAATAATAATCAAAGCTAAAGAGAGATAATTAAGCACAATATCTCAAACTATAAGAAAATATAGTACTACTAGTACAAACAATTAGGTTTTATAAAATTTGCTCTAAAATAAATTAAACCTTAAAGGGTTTAGAATATACACAATTCTTTTTAAATGTTTGTCTATATAGATGACACACAGTTAATCTAAAAAATTCACCTCTTGATCAAGGTAAATGACCACAAGAAACTTTATTCGAGAAGGAGATCGTGGATCGTGGTGATGAAACATGTGAAACTTAGCTCGAGGATTTTCCCCCCTGAGAATACGAATAAAATTTCACATTAGTCTATATATAAAGTGCATGGATACTCTAATAGTTTTTGAGAAAATCGTATGAATTTAACCCAAAACAAAATATTACCGCATATTAAAAGTATATATAGAACATATAAAATGAAAATTGAATGATGTATTGACTAATGGTAGGACAAGTAGATAAGCTTTTTAACTTCAAAATTTTCAGAGCCCATTTTGCTAGGTGACATACAAAAGCATCAAATCAAAGGAAAAAATCAAGAACCAATGTCAAAGGCCATATATATTGTTTTTTTCTTGTCATATTGAGCTGAATTCAACTTTAGAAAGCTGAACCCATCACTTATTTTATGAAAAAAATGTCTCCTAGCTTTTGTACTACTTAAGTTCTATTACTCAAGAAGAAGTGTATTTGTTTGTTTGTTTTTTGGAAGCTTCTATGATTTCAAGATGCTTTTGAAAATTGATAGATCTACCGACAAAGATTATGGTGGAGTGGTAATTGGTAAGTACTTATTCATCTTTAATTAGAGGTCACGAGTTTGAGTCTCTCTGGGTACAGAGTCGTCTTTATTAGGGAGCACTTTACCCCTGGAACTTCTCGGTGTGAATTCGGATTCAGTCAAACTTCAATCTATGTATCAAACACCGGATGGGAACCCAAAAAAAAAGGTTGAGAGATCTAGTAGAAGACAAAGGGAGAAACTATATATTTAAATTTTAATTTTTTTTTTTGTATATATACTGATAGTATCTTGCTGATTTGTTGTCATGTTATTTCGCTATCATGCTTCAAATATTCTTTATTTATGCAGCGTGTTTATTAGAAACAATTTTTCTATCCTATAAAAGTAGGAGTAATAAGACATATCACATTTTAGTCTATCCTTAATCAGAAATCTCGAGTTCAAATCTTTGTGGGAATAGAAATATTTTTGTTGAGAATATCGCCTTCAAAAATAAGCCTTGAAATGTGTGAATATTAATTTAGTCGAACCTTAAGATGAATACGACGGATAAGTTTTTACCCTAGAGAGGTAAAAATGATTGAGGTTAGTGTAGTACTCTCCAAGATAAATAGTTCCTTGCTAAGGCAGTAAACTGCTGAGCAACAGGACACAAGTATAATGACAAATATTCCAATATAGGGAAGTGTAATTTATTGCTATTAACATATACGAACATGGAAAAGGTGACAATTTTACCTTTGTCTTCCCATCTTGAATCTCACTTTCAAAAAGATTTAAGTGGTTGTAAAGTTGTTTTGTATTATCAATGCTTTATAACGTATGATAGTAGATCCTAGGACAGTTCGATGCATTAAGTTTTCGATATGTGCGGATTTTAGAGAAGGATCGAATTAAAAGAGTTTATTATACGCAACTTTATAATTTTGTATTTCTGCTAGAGGTTATTTTCATAGCTCAAACATGTGACCTCTTAATCACATGAAAACAACTTTATCAGTTACGCTAAGATTCCCCTTAATTATTAATTTTAATTGAGTTTAAGTTATATATGTTGTTAGTATAAGGAAGTTTTTTATACGATCAAGTAATCTTTATTTGTTATTAGTAGATAATCTGTCTTATTTTCAAAATTATAAAATTCACATTTAAAAAGACTAACATGTAGATATTTTATAAGTGATCTGATTGTGGGTAATTAAAAAAACTGCGGACGACTACAACATTTAAACTCTTTTTAGTTTACTAGATTATCATTTTGATGATTATATATAATGAGTTTATGTTTTTTGCACCTATAGTGTAGAAAACTTTTAGATAATTGACCTATAACAACATGTAGCCCTTCATATCAAATCTGATATAATAATATCTAAAATAGAATTTTAATAACCTTTAATAACTTGTTCAATACACTAATAAGAGATTTACTTGTAAATGCATATGTTAGTAACTTGTTCAATACACTCTTTTATTTCCCATGATGAGAAAGTGTACTCAAGGAGTTTCTTATTTGGAGTTTAGTAAAATTCTAATATCAAGACTTTGGAAATTTCATATTTTTGGAGATATTATTATGGTTTTTTGTTACTTGGGAAAGTGATCAAGTGGAGTAGTTGTATTGCTTCTTTTGCAATTCCATTGGACATTTATTTATTGCCAAATAGAAGTCATTTTGAGTCTTTGGGATGTGTCTCAAATATTTGGGTTAGATGTTTTTTAGAACAAAAATAATTCTATCTTTTGTTATATTGTTTTATACTTAGGCCTGTTTGGACATATAATATGAAATCATGATACGAAGTTAAAGTTTTGTTTGAATATGCAATTTGGATTTTCCTCAATTCTTATACAATCTTACCAAATGAACAAATCATAATTCATAAAACAAGATATCATAATATCCTAAGGCGCCACATTTATAAATCACATATCTCCATGTTTCTCTTATAAATAAATATTTGTAATAACAAACTTTTAAATACACATAAATTTATAAAAATCTACTAGTCAACAACAATAGTAACTAGTTATTTTTTAATATAATTCTTTCACATGGTACGAACAATCTCCTTTTTGTAAAATTTATTTATTTTTGAAATCCCAAATTAATCATGTTTTTTTGTTGTTGGAGAATTTGGAATTTGCAATCATATCCTAATTGATATATATATATATATGTGTCACGATCCAGACATAGGCAAGCAATTACAACCACAGTGTACTGGTAGTGCAGTATCAGTACACAACCACAGTGTACTGATAGGATCACGCGGCTACTCCAGTAAGCGAAACATAGGCAAGCAATTACAACACAGTAAACACACATATACAGAATACATTGATCAATTATCATTTCAGGAGCAACTTACAGTTTCCCAATAACAATGACAATTAGACAAAAATATAATAATCACAGTGGTCCTCTCATGGAACCCACGCCCAAACTGTTAGTTTGTCGGAATGTGACACCCGATCCAATATATGTGTCAGAACGTGACACCCGATCCAATGTATATGTCAGAACGTGACACCCGATCCAATATATATGTTGGAACGTGACACCCGATCCAATATATGTGTCAGAACGTGACACCCGATCCAGTCAGCACAACCACAATCACAATCACACCCATAATGAACATTACTCATAGTCATACAATCAAGTATTATGATCATACCATGTAATTGTTCATACATAAATATTTCATTAGCTTCGGTTCACATTTCCCTGTTCACATACACGCATGCATACAATGAAGCAATTAACCGGCATATATCACACAAACAGGAAATCAAACAATCACCTACCTCGAAACCAAGCTTGAATCCTCCTAAGACACTCGAGCCTTTCCTTTCCGGATTCTTTTAGCTTGTTCTTGGTCTAAAAACAATCAATTAACGCAAGGATCAATAAATAAGGCCTAATTTACCCGGATAATAATCAATCTATCTATCCATGGCCAAACCCAAGATCCTAATGTTCAATTAGGGCTTTTCCCATCATTAACTTCAGGTCAAAACCCTCCCCCAACGATAATTACCCAAGAATCTAAGTTCTACGGATTGAAAGACGAATCAGGGGAGTAATAGTCTTACCTTTAGCGCTAGAAGTTGTGGAAAACTGTCAAGAACTTGCCCTGGGTCGTCTCTTAGCTCTCAAGAACGAAGGTTTGCAGAAAATAATGTTTTTGGGGTTCTTACCCGATTTAAGTCGCGACTGTCCCGCCACAGCGGCCCCGCCCTGGCGGCTTGCACGGAGACAGAAAGTCAGAATTTGAGTTCCAAGCTCCCATTTCACAACACACCTTCAACCCTTGACGTTCAACAACTAGCCGTTCACGCTAAGATTAGTTTCGGGAGTTCTACTCGCCCGAATTCGATTCCGTAAAGCCGTACAGGCTGCTTAATGTCTTGGCTATCCACTCATGTGGTCAAAGTCATTATTAAACCCCCCGTTTACTACCATATTTCCCTAGACCTCACCTGACTCCGATTTCGTCCAAATCTGGATTAGGCTAGGAATTCCCAAGTCACTACTCAAAATTTTTTTGGCCCAAATTCTTTCCCCATTGGCTTTTCCATAACGACGGAAACAGATCATTACAATATATATATATATATATATAATCTACCCTAAAATTCAAAATTCATAAATTTTATATGTTGAATATACTTCTTTTTACAAAAAAAAAAAAAAAGAGTTCAAGACTTCGAGCATTGTAAATCTCCATAACCCCGATTATTTTACAAAAAAATAACAATACTATTTTATTTATTCATATTAAGTGAGTTGGATCCTGTTTTTCAGCAGAATGTTTTCATTGACTATATATTATCTTTTTTTTAATTACTATATTAATTACTACTTTATTGTTTCTGTTTGGAACGTTAATTAGTTGGATCATAAATTAATTGAGGTGATTTATTATTTTATTCATTTGAATTTTACTTTTTAAAAAAGTATTATTAGAAATATCCTTTGTAGTTTGAATTCAAAATATCAACAAGTACTACTAACTTCTCATTTAATTTGAATTTTTTCTCCATAATTGGTCCCCTACATTCTATTTCTAGACTTCTAGTAGTATTATAATTATATATAGCATGTTTGGTGCTTTTAATTAATCAAACTTTTTAGTGATAAGACAATTTGTTGCTATATTCAAACTTTCGAACTGTTTTGAATTATTATAACTAAAGATGCTTAAAGATCAACCGCCGGAACAAGAACTAAATAAAGCCCCTTAATTAGATAAAGCTATTTGGTCCCTAATCCCAGCCGAAAGATCAGCCTCAGAAAGAAAGTTCCATTACTGACCAGAAAGACACCAAATTCTCCTTTAGGTGCTTCAACTGCGGTATAGGTAGAAGGAGCTCCCTGTTAGGGAGAAGCCGATTCGCCACTTGTTGAAAGTATTTTTTAACTAATGCCACATCTTCTACTTCGACAAGGCAGGTATACTTGTGTCGAGAGTTTATCAAAAACTATTTTTCTATTTCCACGGGTTAAAGATAAATTATTATATTGAAAAAGGTTCAAACATATCTTTGAAGTACTTGAAATTGAGCTCTTTGTGTATAATTTAGCTCACAATTGTCCTTATCGTTTAATAGTTTGGTCCAAATATGTAATTAATTTAATTAAAATCCCTAATTAACCGAATTAGCTAATTAATAATCAAGAAACGCTTCATCATAATTTTTTTACTCGGACACTTATTTCAAATTTTGAAAAAATATTTTTTCTAATCGTGACGAAGATCTATCGTAACTTCTCTATACCACAAAAGTAAAGATAAGATATGTGTACACAGTCCCCTGGCTATACTATTACTATAATAAGCAAGAAATGTTTTATCATGATTTACTTATGCATTTATTTCAAATCATTTTCTGAAGAAAAAAATTAAAAAATCTTAAACCGAGGACTTATCAGGATCAACCTCTCAACTCCATACGATCTGCGTACACACTCTCCTTCCCTCAGACTCTACTCGTAAAAGATATACTGAGTATGTTGTTATCATAATAAGCCAGAAATGACCAAATTTGTCCTTAAAGTATAGGAAGTTGAACAAATATGTCTTTATTATTATATTGATGATCTCAATTAATTAATTTATTGAAAAGTCTACTGATGAAGACCTATATGCATGAACTGTTTTCATATTTCAGGGAAAAAAGTTAAGGTGGGACTAAATTAGATGAGGTTGAATTTTGTGTGTTAAAAAGGGACAATAAAAAGGACAAAAAAACAGCAAAAAGTTGCACTATCTGACCATTTTTTTGTAAAAAAAATTACTCATTTTTTGAAAACTGTTCTCTACATGATCAATTATATACTTTATATTATATATATAAGTCTCCCACTCATACCCTAATAATTGTATAATAATTCTCTCTTCAAATTCAAAAACAAAAAAATTCTCTCTTCTTCTTCATCTTCTTTTTCTTTTTCTTCTTTTCAAATGGAAAATAGATTTAAAATGAAAATTTCTAGTTTGTTTAAATCCTCATTTGGTTCTTGTAAATCCAAGAATATTTCTGATGATATTGATAATAATAAAGAACCTGTTTTTCAAACTCAAAATCATCAACATAATCAATTAGTTGATCTTTTCTCTCCAAAACCAAGTCCATTTCCTTCCATGTTTAGACGCAAATGCCCTCAAAATCCACTTCCGAGCAGTGGTGTACGCAAGAATTTTTTGCAAGCAGCAGCATCAGTCTATTGTCACAATTCGACTTGTAAGTGAGTTTTGGTTTTGGTATTATATGTTGTTTTCAAGGCTATACTATACATTTTTGTTGTCTCGAATTCATTATTTACTAATTTTGTATGATATGTTACGCGAATTCTTTTAAAAATATTGAATATATGTTTGACTCTTCAAAAACTATGTATTTTTAGAGAATTCGAGTAATATAAATCATATGTATATGCATCATTTTCTAGCATAGTATACTTACACGTACATATACGAAAAGAAATTTAAGTTCTATGCATTAACATACGTAAAGGATAATCACACAATCATGTATAAATATAATATTCTACATGTTATAACATATTAAAATATATTGATATATATAGTATGTGTATTTTTTTGTTTTTTTTATGAAGCAGTGTTGGATGACATCCTGACTAAAAATCGTCTTTTTTTTATAGTGGATACAAATGGACGAAAATGCCCTCCAGCATCACCAAATTTCCCTCATGATGAGTATTCTCAAGAGAAGTGCAACTCCAAATATTATGAAAAGAATTCCAAGAAGAAAAATAAGAAGAAGAAATTCAAGAAAATGACAAATTCCAAAATTAAAAAATTTACTAATTTTGATGAAGAATTTCCAAATTTTCATTATAAAGGTCTTTTTAGTAGTGATGAAGAAAGTGAAGATGACAATAATACCCTTTTCTCATCAAGGTCATTTACAAATTCTGATTCATCGGAATATTCTCTCCGGCGAAAACCGCGGCGGCGGAGGGCGGCGAAAGGTGGCGTAAAGGGTAGTCTTGCGGTGGTGAAGAAATCAAAGGATCCTTATGGTGATTTTAGAGATTCAATGTTGGAAATGATTATGGAAAATCAAATATTTGGTGCAAAAGAACTTGAAAATTTATTAGAATGTTTTTTAAAATTAAATTCACAATATCATCATGAGGTAATTATTGATGTTTTTACTGAGATTTGTGAAGCTTTGTTTTCTAGTTTGTCTTAGGAAAAAAAAATGTATTAATATGTTTTGTTATGCAACTTTGGTGTTGTGTTTTATTAAGAATGAATGAGTAGTTAGTGTAATGTTTCGAGTTTGAGTTATGTGTATATGGAGTTATATCTGATGATGTTGAGTGTTTTATTTGAAGCATTCAAATTTAAAAAGAATATTATACATCTGGTAGAAAATATTTTTTTTTTAAAAAATAGTAGTGATAATCACTTGGCTAGAAGTAATTTACTATATTGTTTTTTATCTAATAATAAAAGGTTTGGCACTTATAATACTTTTTTTTAAAAAAAAAAAAATCTAAAGAATGTAGTAACTAAAATATATAGTTTTTTTTAATGTAAAATCTCTTACACTATTGATGTATTTTAGTTTGTTGTAGTAAATCGTCTGCATTATATATTTTATATATATATATTACTAATCTCATTTATTACATATAATTATATGTTATTATGAGAAATAGTTTTTCTATTTTCACAAAATATTTGTAAGGCTACACGTAAACATTATTTTTTTCTAGATCTTGTGAATAAAATTAGATTTATTATTACAATTATATTCGATTATCTTTTAGTCTAGGTCTATGAAAGTTAAACTCTTTTATAAACGGGTTAAAGATTAATATATTAACAGTTTTAAAAATAACTACAAAACAGATACTTATAAGATAATTTCAGGTAATTTTCATCATATATATTGATAATCAAATAAAAAATAATAAAATACTAGTAGTACATAACTTAAATTAAAATTATTTGTAGAGATATAGTCCGTGAGAAGATTGTGAAAATAGTAAATCAAATAAAGCAGAAGAAAAAGTGAGCATAGATTTGATAATAGACTGACAATAAAAGGCAAAAAATGACAAAAATAAATTTTCATGGATGGTTCTAAAAGGTGTTTTCACTT
This sequence comes from Solanum etuberosum, assembly GCA_029582245.1. NCBI lineage: Eukaryota > Viridiplantae > Streptophyta > Magnoliopsida > Solanales > Solanaceae > Solanum > Solanum etuberosum. The sequence continues at coordinate 3,768 of JAJONR010004524.1, read as the reverse complement.
TACAAAACATTTGATTGATGTAAAATATTGCATTTGTCTCATTTTTTGTAATTCTTTTCAAATATTTTGACTTATTAAACTTGCCTTTGACACAAAATTCAAAATGAAAACAAGAAAATTTAAAAAATAAAAAATAAAAAATAAAAAAGGATGAGGATTATAGAAACGGATCTAAAATTTTGAATTTAATGGTTCGAAAATGAAAAAAACAATAGATTATTAGATTTTGAATAAGTTATTTTAATTTACTATCGGCTCTATATTGATTAGGGTAAATGTGAGTCTTGAATCCGCTCTTACTGGTCTCATATCTGCTGCTCGAGTGAAAGTGGAAATTTGCACACTTTCTATATATTTGTCTCCATCCAATCAAAGACGTCCATGCCATAGAGAATCAGGCTCGGCAAAAACGAGACTGGTGATCCGAGTTGTTTCCCTCTCGACGATGAAGCTTATCCCCCATCGTCTCACTAGCCGACCTTGATCCCTGTTTACTAAATAGAATTTTAATATAAATCAATTTTTTAATTAAAATTATTAAATTTTATCGAATTTGAAGCGAGAATTATAGTTTATTCCTAAAGAGGAAGAGTCAATACAAAAACAAGGAAGAAAATTACGTATACAAATTCAAAAATTTAAATTTATTGATTCAAAATCATTTCCGAAAATATAGGTTATTAAATTATGAATAAATTATTTTATATTTATCAATTTAAATTTTATTAAATTTTATCGAATTCGAAGTCAGAATTATGCTCCACCCTAAAGAGCAAGAGTCAATATTTTTCAAATAACTCAATTATTCGTGGAGCGTTTTGTGTTTATTGATTTTGACTTGTAACGTTAAATGCCATCCTTTTGTTTTATAATATGTCATTTTGCCCTTCAATAATTGAAAGCTTAATGAGCATTCAAATCAAATAATTTAATGCATTTATTAATTAGTACTATTCACCTATTTATTAATTGAAAAGTAATGATTAACCTATATTTATTCAAAAATTGAATTCCTTTGAAATCAATGTTTTTTTTTATAAAGAAAATCTATGATATAAATTGTGGCCTATATATTAACCCAAGAAAAAAAAAAATTGTCGGTAAGGAAACAAAAATCAATTAAAAAATTTATTCCCCACATGATTGGTTTGGTAGCATTTGATAAAATTTAAGGGACATATTCCTTATTTAATGAAACATGAGGACAATATTTCTTACATTGTATAAACTTTAGTCTTTTTATTTTATTTTATATTTTGGTACATTTTAGTACGTGTTTATTGTTTGGTATAATAAAAAAAGTGACAAAACACATTACTCTATGCATTAGGTGAATCTACTTTTGTAAATAACATGGATTGTGATAGAATGATTCAAGGTCTTTTCATCTTTAATTAGAGATATATGCGGGATTGAGTTCTTGAGAATGAAAAAAAATTATGTTAGAAGCACTATTCGAAAAAATGCATCTGGCTATACACGAATATAAATTTAGTCAAATCTCAATAAAAATATTTGAAATCGGATGAAAAAACAAAAACAAAAAAATCTACTTTGTAATTTTAGGAAGAAAATTAAGATTGACTTGTACTACATATATTCCATTTGTTTCCAATGTGTAGAAAAACAAGGGGGCAAAGAGATTTAATAATTCTGTAATGTACTTTTCAACTCCAAATATAAAATGACATAATTAAACATACATTATGTGACTGGTTTGTTGATTACTATAAAGTATAAACTAAGTAGGCATTTGAACAATAATTCAATGGTATTTGATAAATAAGAAAACAGCATTTTAAGTTAAGTTATAAAATAATATTTGAAAATTAAAATTATATTTAAATATATATTTAATTTAATGAAATAGTGTAGTTTTGTAATTGAAAAATAATTATTTTAAAATTAATTTACAACACTTTTTCCAAACTTATAAACCAACTTCAGCTTGAAGTTGGAAAATTGTAACAATTTGTTAACCAAACATTGAAAATTGTATGTCTAAATGTTGATAAGGGTAATCACAAGGGGAGATTTAAAAAAAGAATGGAGTTTAAGTTATATATACTAATGGAAAATTGTAACAATTTGTTAACCAAACATTGAAAATTGTATGTCTAAACGTTGATAAGGGTAATCACAAGGGGAGATTTAAAAAAAGAATGGAGTTTAACTTATATATACTAATTTTAATCATAGATAATTACAGGCAACTCTAGTTAATAAGATTGACTGAATATCTATAAAAAAAAAATGAAATATTATAACACTTTAAGTCACATTGATGGTGTTAAAAATTATTACATCTAGTGCAAAGTCACGTGGGTGCAAGGATATTCATTTGAATTTCCTCGATGGAAAGTTATATTGTATATATAATATTTAAATTATTTTTTCTGTATATATAGCAGATCTGTGTTGTAGCTTTCTCAAGTGCTTACTTCTTCATTATTTGAATTTCTTAATTAAAATCTTGCAACACGCCTTCGTCATTAACTACACTATCATTATACAACTTAAATCATACAATGAAAAAAAAAAAAAAAAAGAGACTATTTTTGTTTTTTAAAAAATAAATAAATAAATAGATAAGCCAAATAGTTTGAAATAAGGAAACTAAAGTTGTAAAAATACAAAATTTTGCCAGTTTCCACTACCACAAAGATTAGAAAATGACGTGTCATTTTTGACCACTTTACAATAAGAAACTGAAAAGTCTGCTTCAAGAAATTAATTAAAAGGTGCTATTTTTGCAATAGGTATAGTAGTGGTCATTTTTTCCTATAAAAATACAAATGAAAAAGAAGACACAATGGAATTAGAAATTCTGTCAAGAAATACTTTAACTGCTTCAGAGAGAATGATACCAAAATCATTAACTAAAAAAAATAATACAGCAATTAATCTTAGCAGACTTACCAATAATAATAATATACTCAGTATAATATAATAAATAAAATCTGAAAAGAATAAATTATACGCAAATCTTACTTTTATCATCATGGACATAGAGAGAATGATTCCGATAAAGTTTTGGCTAAAAAAAAAATCGAAGCAGGATTGCAAGAAAAAAAAAAACATTAAAAATAACAAGATACAAAGCAAATGAAACAACAGAAATCTACCTACCTTTTTTTTAGTAGACTTACAAAATTAAACTACAACATACTCAGTGTAATATCACAACAAATGGAGTCTGCAAATGATAGGATGTACGGTTACCCCCTACTTTTGTAGGGGTAGAGAAATAGTTTTTGATAGACATTCAGCTTAGTTTTTTCAATTTCAAAACATGATTGCAGAAAAAAAAATATGACAACAGAATATCAAGATACAAAACAAATGAATCAACAGATAGTAATACACTTAGAACTGTTTTTGGCATACTTACAAACAACTACAATTTATTCAATGTAATATCACAAGTAAAGTCTGTAAAGAGTAGGATGTACGCAGACTTCACCACTATCTTTATAGGATAGTGAGGTTATTTTCGATAAACCTTGGATTAAAAAATATATTTTCAAAGCAAAATTATAAGAAAAATATGATATCGAAAAATATTAAGATACAAAGAAAATGAAAGAAAAAACAAATTCAGACTGACAGCCTGCAAAATTTTAACTGTATAGCCTTTTTTCTGACCACTTGAAAGCAATGTAACATTATACATAGATATAGGACCAATGGGCACATTTGGAATATAGATTTTGTAGTCTGTATTTATAGGGTTTTTTTTTTTTTTTTTTTTTTTTTTTTTTTTTAAAA
>JAJONR010004523.1:0-72917 GCA_029582245.1 Solanum etuberosum | reverse complement strand
AAGGTATTGAATACTCTAATGATGTGAGGTCTTTTTAGGAAAAATGGTACGTATATACGTACTTGCTCAAAATGGACATTTATTAATAATTATCTTACGGAGGAAACTTCAGTCCTCTAATTTTATAAAGGTATTGAATACTCTAATGATGTGAGGTCTTTTTAGGAAAAATGGTACGTATATACGTACTTGCTCAAAATGGACATTTATTAATAATTATCTTACGGAGGAAACTTCAGTCCTCTAATTTTATAAAGGTATTGAATACTCTAATGATGTGAGGTCTTTTTAGGAAAAATGGTACGTATATACGTACTTGCTCAAAATGGACATTTATTAATAATTATCTTACGGAGGAAACTTCAGTCCTCTAATTTTATAAAGGTATTGAATACTCTAATGATGTGAGGTCTTTTTAGGAAAAATGGTACGTATATACGTACTTGCTCAAAATGGACATTTATTAATAATTATCTTACGGAGGAAACTTCAGTCCTCTAATTTTATAAAGGTATTGAATACTCTAATGATGTGAGGTCTTTTTAGGAAAAATGGTACGTATATACGTACTTGCTCAAAATGGACATTTATTAATAATTATCTTACAGAGCAAACTTCAGTCCTCTAATGATAGTTTTAAAAATTACTAAATATAATTATACTTTAGATTTTTTTATTAATAAATCTCGTCGTTTGGTAGAGTGTATTAAAATAATTAAAAATTAAATTTATATTTTTCACTTCCGTTAGAGAAAAACATATATGTGAGTCATTTGTATAACAACAAGGGTATGTATGAGTCACTTTCATAACGAGCGGTGTATCAACTCTAAATAGCAAAGTTGAGGAGTATATCAAACCCTTTTAAAGATCATTAAAGATCTATTTGAGAACTCATATATTGTTGGATTTGATGCAATTACATAATATTGACATATATCTATAAATAAATAATTATTTGGTCAACAATTAATTTGGCGTAACCGGAGAAATAATTACACTCTTTAATTCTCATGAAGATTGAGAATTACTGACGACTAAATGGTATAGCGACAAAGTTATCTTTTAATTTCTTTTTCTTTTTTTCAAATATGTAATTTTTTTAACATTAATTATCTTTTGTTTATTTATCATAATTTTTTTTCAATTTTTAGCTACGTTATTGTTCTAGTTTTTTTTTTTGTTTGAATTATAACTCCTTATATTAGAAAGAATGAGTCATCTATAAACTTTTTATCAAACAAGCGAACATTTTCTTTTTGCAAAATATCTCCTTAGCAAGAATTTCATTAATTAATTCAATTAAAATATTACTTATTTAAAAAATATAAATCAATTTATTTTTACAATAGTTATAAATCTCTAATTATTTAATACTATATTTTTATAAATAATATATATTTTGAATATTTAGTACTTAATAAATAAACTTAGTATTATTTCTCATATAGACACATACATTAATGTTAAGTTTGTAATAATTAGATTTTGTTTTCAATAGTTAAAAGATACTTAATTATGTAATTATACTTGTACAACCAAGTACTATAATTACATTATAATTACGTAATGACACATAATATCTTGTTACTACTTATTTACTACTCTAAAAAATGCACCAACTTCAATTATGAAGAGACTTTCCACATTTATCCTAAGTAAATAATAATAATAATAATTATTCACTTGAGATTGTTACAAAAATGAAATAAAATAAAATTTAAGTTGTGGATCTGTTTATATCGAAACTCAAAACTTAGGATTAAAAAATAAATATTTTAGTTTAAACCTATTTTATAACGTGAGAGGAAATGGGTATAAATATAGAAGGCGGGCAAAACAAGGGAGTGGGAATCGAAGAGGGCAATAAGAAAAAAAAACTGACCTTAGCTTCTAAACCAGCGAAAATGCCGCTTTAGCTCTCTTCTTCCCTCTTTCATTTCTAGCTCTGATCAATGAAAAATTATTGAAAAAAGATTATTTGTTTCAAATTTTATTATAATTTTAATCTGTATATAACGATCGTATCAATCGGATTACTGCAGCACAAAGATTTGGTGGTAAGCCTGTTTTTCCTTGTGTTTTGATTTGGTGTTTATAGAATTTTTTTTGTTCAATTTTTAGATCAAAATTTTAGTTTTTATGCATCAAATCTATGTGGGTCGTCGCTAAAAACTCTGAATTTTACAAGATTTGAGGAAAATTCTTGATCTTGGTAGAAAATTATTCATTTTTTCTTGGCCTGTTACAATTTCTCCCATGGTGGGGTGATGATATATTGATTTCTTGAGAACCCATAAAAAGATTGGATTAAATTTGGAATGTTGTGCATTTGACTGATGCCCTCATGTGTATTGACTATGAATTTGGTAGGTTTTTTATTTTGGGGTATGAGTAGAGTCAGTTTACAATGAGTTTGTGGTTCAAGAGATTCTAGTGCATCGCCTCTTAAGCTGAGTGAGAGTAGATGGATTCAGCAAGAAGTTGGTTCCAGAAGTTTCAACCACGGGATCGCTTAAGGTCAACCAGGAAGAAAGATTTAATGGGTAGTGCAAGAGAAGACGCCCAACCGCCTATGTCAGCTGAAGAGGCTTCCAATGTAACAAAACAGAGGGTTGCTGCAGCGAAGCAGTACATTGAGAATCATTACAAGGAGCAGATGAGAAATTTGAACGACAGAAAGGAGCGGTACGTCATGCTTGCTACTAATATAATCTTTTTATGAGTTATCTTTAGTATCATGAGTTAAAATTTACATTTTTAGTAATATTTAGCAGGGTTGTATTTCCCTGCAAGAATTAAGCAACTTTAGGAGAAAAAGGAAAACACTTGAATAATGTTATCACGGGTGTGTGGTTGTGAATTTTCTCATTTTCAACAATTTCCATGAAGGGCTTATATTTTAAAAGTTGAAAGGATTTACACTGTTTCTTCATCTCCATTAAAACCCATTTGAGGAATTATTTAAACTAAATTTGGTTGTTGGCAAATGTTCTTGCTGTTTCCTTATCCAAGCTTGTTTTGCTTCAAATAACTCAGTTTTATCTGCTTTGTTATGCTTGTAACTGTACACAATTAATAACTATAAAACATGAGCGTCATTTATTGTCCCTATATTATATTCAGTAAATTGCATATATGTCTATTTTCTCTCATCGTACACAATAAGGAATGTTATGACAAAAATTATCTGTTTTTCTTTTTATATGAAGAAATTGTCCAGTCACACTGGTGTGGCAAACATTCTTATATGCTCTCCTCCAGCTTATGTCTGCTATTTGATGAGAAGATTAACCTATCTTTCCAAATGGTTGATAACCTATTACCCCATCTATTTTCAACTTGGAGTTAGTTAGTTTGTTTGCATAATAATTACAAAAATGATGTCACGAATCGTGATAAAGGCTAGGTTTGATCACCTTCCTGCATCAGCAGGAACAGACATAAATAAAGTACATTTTATACCTTTTCCAAATGTTTAGATTCAAATTCCACTAAAGGTGTTTCTAATGGATAAGTGTGCTATGGTAAAACCATGTGGTGTTTGTAAGGCATCTTGTATAATTGAAATATGGCATACTAGTCAAACTTACTTCGATGACTGTGCCAGTCAATTAGCCAACTTCAAATGCATGGAAGAGACTGCAGGAAATAAGTAGGATTGGCTTTCGCGTCGCATCATTCCAGATTTTAATACTTTCATTCATTCATTCATTCATTCATTTTGGAAGATGTGCATGGTCTTGCTGGTTAGCTGTTAATTCGTTCATTTTAGAAGATGGTGCATGGTCTTGCTCATTAGCCTGATTTGGCAGAATTATCTTCTACATAACGAAGAACACCCTTGACCTTTTTGCTCTGCCTAAGAATTGCATAGTCTTGATATTTCTGAATTATCCGCCCTACGAAGTGCTTTGAAATATATTCTTTTTCTTTTTATATTTGGTCACCAGCCGAAGTATACTGGAAAAGAAACTTGCCGATGCTGACGTCTCAGAGGAAGATCAAAATAATCTACTGAAATTTCATGAAAAGAAGGAAACTGAATACATGCGTCTGCAAAGGCACAAAATGGGAGCTGATGATTTTGAGTTACTAACAATGATTGGAAAGGGTGCATTTGGGGAGGTAATATCTCTATTGAAATATCTAATTGGCTGTTAACGTCTTTGTTTGTTTCTTGTACAATTTTATCCTGATATTACTAAAATCCTCTATAACCACAGTTTTCATTTTGGCTTGTTCTGAATGTGGATGGTAAACATCTCGCATGAAATAGTAAATTTTACATCTTTATTTCCCCTTGATTTCTGAAAAATGCAGATGCTGAAGTGTCATGACCCAAAATTTATACTGCGTTGATAAATTTATACCATCTTACCAAACACGTATAAATTTTATCCTAGGCTTAATCCTGGGAAATCCCACCTTATCCTATCCAACTTGGTATTATTTTATCCCATCTTCCTGGTGGAATAAATTAGTCCAGGGATTACAATCCCAGGATAATTTAGTTCGCGTACCAAACGACCCCTTAGAGCATAAAATAAAATTAGTAATTTGTGGGTCAATGCTACTTTGGTTAATTACTTTCCTGTGATTTTGCATCATATAATCACATTAACATATAAATCTAACTATTGAAATCTAAGTGTTTTTATGATGTTCACTTGAAAAAAGGAAAGGAAGTTCTAAATAAGGAAAGGAGAGATTACTTACTGATTGGGGTAAGCTTCTTAGGAAACTCGGATCAAGTCTAGATTTCTATGGTTTGAATACAAGCATGAGAAGGTGATATATATAGATGTTAAATGACGGTGTAGCTGCATTACTGTTGGACCAACCTTTAAGGCGGCAATAAGGAGATAATTGAGTCCTTAGCTACTAAGTAAGGGCTTCTAGAACACTTTTGAAGTGAATTTGGCCGGTTATAAGGTTCGATCAAATATTTGCTGAGCTGTGTATTAGATCCGATGGAGGTGTGCTATAGTTAGGGAGGTAATTCTATATCAGTTAGTGAATCCTGTAGGAGTTGATTACTTAGCCTAGGACTTAATAATTGTGAATGTCAAAATGGTTGGCTAAGTCTTTTTTGTGGGGGTAGAAACTATCTTGATTAGAGTGACTTCAAAATTATTATACAGTGCTAGATTCTAGAGTTTTTTTTTATTAACTTTTCCAAAGCGACTAATCTCCCCAGCATTTCTACCATATTAGATTGTAAAACTTAATGTATGTATACATATATTTGAAGAGTGAAATATCTAAGAACATATTATATCAAATTCTCTCTATCAATATAATCTTAGAGTGCATATATCATGTCCATGTATTTCTAGTTAAAAACTTATATCATACTTTATGAGAAGACAATAAAGTCATTCCCACATTAACTAGATTTGGGTCCCTGAACCACAACATGTTACTTCGGACTGTCAAGTTCTTTCTTCTCCTTGGTGGATGAACTCTGTAGGAAATTAAAGGCTTCAGTATGGATATTCATGATAATATTATTTGTATGTGTAGTTTATAGTAATAATGTGATGTAGTCTATACTCGTCAAAGGGGAAAAATTAAGAAGGTACTACAACGCAACCATGAATATGACCAACAACACTATGAGTACGTGCCTTTAAATAGGTTGAAATTGAGGAGCTGTTTAAGAATCTTGCACTTTATCAGTTTCTGAGGATGGGAGGGGGGTCTCTCTCAGACCTTATTCAAGACTTCAAGCAATAAGGTGGGATTTTTCCATCTTTTCTTGGGACTCTACTTGCCACTGCCTGGGATAGTTTGCCCATATGTGATTGATATTAATCTTCTATCGCAAGAAGTGTTAAACTTGTAATCCTCTTCTTAACAGATGATTTGTTGGATATGCTTCTCCTATAGTATTAGCTTAGACACTAAGAGATACAGATATTTATTGTAGTTGGGACGAACTTCAGTGTGTCATCTATTCGAGGTGGCTGAGCAGAGCTAGAGATCACACTACAATTAGTGATAGAGGGTGATTTTAGGCCTATTCTCCATGGTGCTACTTGAAGGTGAAATCTAAATAATAGAGTGAGGAGCGACTCCTTTCCCTCGCAAGTACTTGTCATTCCATGGGCAAAAATAGAAAACTAGACATCTGAAGCTTCTGTGTGAATCTAATGACCTAATGAGCAATAAGGAATTCTCACCTCACCCTTTCATGAGGTTCTGCCCCTTAATCAAGCCTTCTTGGATGGATAAATAGGCAACGCCTTATTCTTGTGTAACCTGAGCTTTTTATTTCCTTTTTTCAATTTAATTTAACTTGCAAGTTAATTGTAAGGTGTTGCCTCTATCGAGAGAAAGGTTTTGTAGAGATCCAGTTGATACAGTTCTCATTCTTTCTCATGTCAAAACTAAGGTTTCGTGAGAATGTCTTTGTCAAAGCTAGAAAATTTGTGTTTTCTGCTGGGTAGTGCTCTCCTTCATGAGTCACAAGTTTGTAATGAATCTCCATTAGGTGGAATCTTGCCAGTTACGGGATGTCATCATATAAGCCGGTTGCCCCATGATCTGCTAATGTAGTAGTCGGACTAATGATCTGTTGAATATGCTGGAGTGCTTGCATTATACTTTCAACACACTGCTCTAGCAGCTAAATATTTCTGAGCTCGATATCATGAACTGTGGATAGGAAATTCCCTTCTCAGAAAGTCTAAAGGATGTAAACGTTCACCTTTTTTTCCATTACAGGTAAGAGTTTGTAGAGAGAAAACAACGGGTCATGTATATGCGATGAAAAAGCTTAAGAAATCAGAAATGCTTCGTAGAGGACAGGTATATGAGTATGAACATCAGATTCCCATAAGTTCTGCTACTATATTTACTGGTCCTTAGCTTTTGGATTTTATTAGGTTGAGCATGTAAAAGCTGAAAGGAATCTGCTCGCAGAGGTGGACAGTAATTGCATTGTCAAACTGTATTGTTCTTTCCAAGATGACGAGTTTCTTTATCTTATCATGGAATATCTACCTGGTGGTGATATGATGACCCTACTCATGAGGAAGGATACACTAACTGAAGATGAAGCCAGATTTTATGTTGCGGAGACTGTTTTGGCTATAGAATCTATCCATATACATAACTATATACACAGGTCATAACTTCTTTTGATACCTGGTTGCAATTTGTTTTGTTTTATTTCTTCATTTGTACTGGACCTCTTTAAACATCCTAATATTGTTTCCCCTACACTTTATTTGCTGCAGAGACATTAAGCCTGACAACCTGCTGCTTGATAGATACGGTCATTTGAGACTATCAGATTTTGGTCTTTGTAAGCCATTAGACTGCAGCACCCTAGAAGAGAAGGATTTCGCAGGGGGTGATAGTGCCCATGGAGCTTCTCGGAGTGATGGGTCTTCAGCGCCAAAACGCACTCAGCAAGAACAATTACAACATTGGCAGAAAAATAGGAGGACACTTGTGAGTCTCCTCCCTTTGGGTATCTTTTTGGTTAACTTCCCTCTATTATTCTTTCAGAAGACACTGTCTGTCCTCTTATTGCACTGTCATTTTCTGTTGGTAATGTAGATGGAACAATCATTAAAATTGGTATATGATGACAATTAGTATGTCCCATATTGGTTGAGGAAGTGGGTTGTTGTCTCCTTATATGGTATTGGGCAATCCTCATCTTGTGGACTAGCTTTTAGGGGTGGGTTAGGACCGAGGTCTATTTTCTTAACATGTATCACAGCCTGACTAACCCCTCATCTTGGTTTATTCAATGTTTGGACCTCATGTCATATTGTCCACGCTCCAAATGTTGATTTTTCTTTAGAATGTCCCACATTAATAGAGGGATTGAGTTATTAGTTGTGGGGGTTGAGTGTATATTTTCTACACAATGACCATATTTCTTACCACCTAACCTGAAATAGCAAAGTTCATGTGGTTTTGTGGATCATTTTATAGTTGATTTTGTGTGGTTGATGAAGCAGTGTTCTTAAGAGCCATTGTGAAGCGAGCTGTTATCGCTTCATATGTGGGCTTCAAATAATGGTGCACAAAGTGATTCCAACAAGAATCAACTGTTTCTTGAATTTCGACTTTGAGGAGTTGGATCAATACAACATTATTGTATATTACATGCTAAAATTAGTTATTTTGATTGCAATTTAATTTTATCATACTAAATTTATACATTGATATATTCTAATATCCGTAAAAATGTGAGCTTCACTTCTCGCTTCAAACTCCATGGACCTTGTCACTTTTTCATTCTTTTTGCTTTTAATAACACTGAGAAGAAGTCAATCTCTTACTAACTAAATTCCTCCAATTGCGGAAACCCAGGCATATTCTACAGTGGGTACACCAGACTATATAGCTCCTGAAGTCCTGCTGAAGAAAGGTTATGGAATGGAGTGTGACTGGTCAGTACAGTTTTCTCATGTATATGAACGGGCTCTTTGAGTTTTACCTTCTTTGCTTTTGTTAATTTCTGGAAAATGTGATCTTATGTTTAAGTTGTTCCAAGTTGTACAAGTTTGTTTTCTCACTCCTGCCTACTGTGTCCTCTCCTCTCTAGTTTTCGTTATTTGAGGTGTATTCCTGTTCCCTTTTTTTGAGGGGTAGGGGGTGGGGGTAGGGGTATGGGGGGGGGGGTTAATCCATGTCCTTATATATTTTTTCCTCATGTATTTGGCATACATTTGCTCTTGTTCTTCAGGTGGTCACTTGGTGCTATTATGTATGAAATGCTAGTGGGCTATCCACCTTTCTATTCTGATGATCCCATGTCAACATGTCGCAAGGTGAGCCTTCAGAGTGCTGCCATTAACGATCATCATTGAATTTACTTGTATATGTTTCCCTTGGTTTGATTTCTTAATTTATATCTTCCTCATTGGGACAGTTCTACTATGCTCTCGTATCATCTTATTCAAACCTCTGAAATATTTTCTTTATCCTGCTGAGAACTATTTAAACATACTTTTGGTACTTAGCTAAAAGCACTAGACATTTAGACCAAACAAGTATCAGGTTCTTAACCGATTTTTTTAAATAAAAAGATATCATCTCGTTGCTTTTATTTCACTCGATTGTAACTTTTAGCGTCTTTAGTCATTTAGGGAAAATATTTAATTTTCAAGGCCTTGAGAAATCTACGGAGTATAACCTAAGTACTTTAACTGTTTTAGACTCAGAAAACCACTTCAACTGCAAACATGATTTCTATATGCCCTTCCACTTGATTTGGTAGTTTAAAAAGGAGAAAATTCAATGCGGGGTGGGGATCATTTTTACTTTTATGTTTCTTAAATTCAACTTAAACAAAATCTGTATTTTGTTTGATCATCTAGCTCCCCTCTTCGTCTCTCTCTCTCTCTCTCCCCCCCCTTCCCCTGCAAATGTTATGATCATCTAATCTTCATTTTTGAATAATATTATAATCTTTTAGAATGGGTAATCTCCAGAAGGACAAAGGACAAGAGATTTCTACTTTTATGATCATTTTCTAATTCCATTTTTATCTGTAGAATATCATTCCCAAGCCAATTGTCTTCCTCGAAGGATGTTCTTACTTCTTATTAATCCCCCACCCTGATGAACTTCTCTCGTCCAACATAAGATTATACTTCCAACTAAATCTCCAGCCGTTACCAATATTATATGTGCTAACTCTTTATTACATTGCTTTATTTAATTTCAGAGAAGATGTGAAAGGTTTAATCCAAAAAAGTAATAATTAAGAAACGTTATTATGGTAGGGCAGAAGGTTAAAAAGATAAGCTCGTAATAGAAATTAGAAATGGAAGAATGGAAATTAGTTTTTTCCCCACCCATTAACTTTATACTTATTAGCTCAATGTGATGGTTCGACGAAATAAATAAATAAAAGAAAGGCTTAACAAAATTTCAAAAAAAGAAAGAAAAAGAAACGCTTAACAAGGTAGGAGTAGAAGATTAGAAAGATAAATGATGGAATCCCAGAGTGAGGCTTGGCTAGTGTAATCATACATATCATCATTCATAACAGGCATAAGAAAAGCTCTGCACATTGCCATGGTCGATTTACTACTTTTTTTTTTCCTTATTTGTAAGCTTGTTTTCTAAAATCTATTTCTACATTTTTTTACTATCCCTTTTTTCTTATTGGCTTCCCGGAGAACCTTTTTCCATTTTTCTTTTTCCTTTCCCTGAAATATCAGGATTCATCTCTTCATCTTCTAAGCAACTCTATCCTTGATTTTCCTCAAACCATTGCGCTTTTTCACAAAGAAACTACTGAAGAGGTCTCTTAGAATCTTATTATCTGTATAATCATATCCTTGTACCTGCAGATCGTAAACTGGAAATCACATTTAAAGTTTCCTGAGGAAGCAAAGCTATCTTCAGAAGCGGAAGATCTTATTGGCAAACTCCTTTGCCATGTTACCCAGCGACTAGGTTCGAATGGTGCTGATGAAATAAAGGTGTTGTATGGTGTGTCCTATTCTATGTTCTTTTATCAGTTTCTGTGTAATTGCAAAGTGTAAATTGCCTGCTTTTTTCATTTCTTTTTTCTATCTTTCTTCTATATCAGGTCCACCCGTGGTTTAGAGGAATAGACTGGGACAGAATCTATCATATTGATGCTGCCTTCATCCCTGAGGTTACTGATGAGTTGGACACTCAAAACTTTGAGAAGTTTGAAGAGGTATTGATGTACCTTTTTTTCTTCTGCTAATGTGTTTCACTATTATTTGCTTAACTCGCTTTCGTTATCTTCTTGTTCTCAGCAGTCTGAAACTCGTTCTCAGAGTGCATCAAGATCTGGTCCTTGGAGGAAGGTATTCACTCTCGTGCATCATGTGGGATTACGTTTTACATTCTTTTTTCTTGAAATTCGTAACGTTGTATATTTCTATATATGATTAAGATCAATCAGTACATTGGTTATTCTTGCACCATATTTACATCAAAAGACTCTTAGAAACTGGAGCTATTCTCGTCTTCTAGAGGGAGTCTAATTGATCTAGAATTTCAACAGTTTCTACCGAGTGAGTCTGTCTACACCAAAAACAGAAGAGCAAAATACAATTCATCTTCATCTGTTGGACAGAATTGATCCTATTTTCTAAACATCTGGAACTCCTCTCTTTCCCTATTGTCCACCAGATACAAGCTGGAACCATTCTCCATCTTCCTCTGTCTCTGACCTCCAAACCTGCCTCTCTCCAACTTGATAGAGTTTCAGAAATCTTTCCAGGCATTATCCATGTGATATTTCTGAGTGCCAGGAACATCCTCCCTACTTGAGTTATTTTGCAATGGAGGAAAATATGATTTACTGTCTCTGTAGTTTCCCCACATAGGCAGCACCTAGGGAAGATAGTAATCCTTCTTCACATCAAGTTATCTCGAGTAAGAACTGCTTCTCTTGCCGAAAGCTAGACAAAACGTGAAACCTGATATGGTATCTTAGCCTTCCAAATGTGCTTCCAAGGCCATACTACCATTTGATGATTGGTAGCCATTGCCATCACCACATAGGCAACTCTTATTACCATCATACTCAGTTAGCCATTGCCATCACCACGAAGTCAACCTTTTCATCGATATGACACCTCAAATCTAGTTATACCAACCAAATCCAAAGGAGTAATCGAAATTTTATACGCACTTTCTTTATAAAATCTTCAATTGCATTCACCCAAGTATACTCACGGGGACTTTCTTTACCCATAAGTTTGTCATTCCGGTATCAATCCACTCCTTTGGAGCTTAAGATAAAATCACCAATCCTCATTTAGAATCCTCAAGATACACTTCACAACCTAAATGAATCACCGTACCAACAATCCACCACTAAAATCTTCCTTAAAAACAATGCTTAACACAAGCGTCCTTAGTAACAAACTAGTTGGTTTCTCAAATGTGAATGCAACACTGAATCTCATTATCTGAACATGTCATACAACTGATAACTCTTTAAGTAGTTAGTATCCACACTTGAAAATTGACGTATTCATTTCCACATAACACTAGTACCATACCGTGAAAGTCTGTTAGATCCATCACTAGAACACATCATACCTATCGAGAAGATTCTGCCCAAATAGCCCACACACTTCTACCCATTGAATAACTGCAAAACATTATCAAATTTGTTCCGTCTCTACCCCAAGCGATTTGCATTCTTTCTTAGATCAGGTCGATAACAAGAGTAACATACTTCATAACTCTAACCAAGTAAGCATCGGTACTGTTGTAGTAGTCATATCATGACCCTCTTTGATATACACTTCATTTATGAAATCAGTAGAAATTTTGACCTCAATTGATGCAATATAATTTCGTCATTCGCTAAGCAACCCATACATGTTATGACAACTTACTAACTGTATTTTCCAAAGTAATGGTGTTCATTATCTAGCCGTCCCTTACGAAACTTTTTGAATGTTGTCACCTTGACAAAGTCATCTGGCTTCACCCCCTCTACCTTCTTCACAAAATCAACCACTTCATGAAAAGATTTTGCTAAAGCAGCCACCTATAAAGCTTGAATCTGCAAATTTGACCTCAATCCCTTCACAAAGCAGCGAATCCGCTCTTCCAGACTGTAGAAAAGTTGAGTCGCATATTTGGATAAAGCATGAAATATGGCTTCATAGGCTGCAACAGATATCTCCCGTTGCTCTCTATTCATGAACTCATCTCTCATATCCCAAGACTTGGGGTATATACTTCTCCATGAAGAAGCTAGAAAATGCTGCCCAAGTAATAAGTAGTGCATTTACTGGTCGACACTCAACATGAGATCGCCACCATATTTTAGCATCTCCCTGAAACTGGTATGCCACAATTCACAAACTTAACACCAAGCCTCTCCACTATATTCATCTTATCAGAAGCTCATGATAATCAACAAGGAAATCGTAAACATCTTCATATTTAGTACCAATGAAGAATGAGGGTTTCAACTTTAAGAACTTAATAAAAAGATCATGTTGGTCACTAGTCATTACATGCCATGTGGTCAATCGGGGAAACATGCTTATTTCCAAGGATGCATCCTGTCTTGCTAGTGTTGTTGTTGTCACTTCTGTTGCTCTAGTTCTAACCATATGTTAAATAGAGTCAAGGAGGTTAGATACTAATTTGTATCACCTAGATACCAATTGGATTCAAGTAATCGCACGAAAGAAGGAAAGAATGAAGTTTTCCTAAAGTCTTATAGCCTCTCGAAGAAAAGTAAAGGCGTCCCCATACCGTTCTGCAAGACTCTACTAGACTTGTTCTTGTGTGATGAGATCACCGAACTTAAAGCTCTGATACCAAGTTTGTCACGATCCAAAACGAGTCATGAGTGACACCCATACTTAACCTCCTAGGTGGGCGAACCAACGAATTCAACCCCAACCTATATTTATTGTTCAACTTACGAAATACAACCATAATGCGGAAGCTCAAATCTTATTAATGTAAGTAACACAAATCCACTAAAGTCTATTAAATATTGTTTCCCAAAACCTGAAAATCATCACATCAAGGACATCTAATCTCGAAATACTAAGTCTAATAGTATCAAAGACACCAAAATAAATGAATAAAGTAGCTTGTGTCCGAAAACTAAGGACATCATGCCATGACCGAGAGAATCCAACACGAGCTCGAATGAATAGCTCATCCTGGAACCTGATGTGCTGGAGACTAGCTAGAGCTGAGGGCGAGTCGAAGTCGCTAGTACAGTCGCTGCACTCCACAAAAGGAAAACGAAGAAAAACACAAGTAGGGATCAGTACAGGGCAACTTGTACTGAGTAGACATCATCGGCTTATTCAAAATAGAAATTAATATGCATAAAGTAATAATATGAAAACAACTATAGCACTTAGCAGGTGGCAAGCAACAATCAACATGAACAAGTGACAACATCACTTAAGCAAGTACGTAATTCGTCCACAATATCAAGAACACACATGAGGACTGATTACGTACTTGCTTCAGTGCTGTTGTCACTTTTTCATGTTGTTTGTTCCTTGGCACCTGCTAAGTGCTATAGTTGATTTTATATTATTACTTTATGCATATTAATTTCTATTTTGAGTTGGCTGATGATATCTACTCAGTATATGTTGCCCTGTACTGATCCCTACTTGTGTTTTTCTTCGTTTTCCTTTTGTGGAGTGCAGCGAGTGTACTAGCGACTCGCCCTCAACTCTAGCCAATCTCCAACACATCAGGTTCCAGGGTGAGCTATTCATTCGAGCTCGTGTTGGATTCTCTCGGTCATGGCATGATGTCCTTAGTTTTCGGACACAAACTACTTTATTCATTTATTTTTGTCTTTGATACTCTTAGTATTTGGAGATTAGACGTCCTTGATGTGATGACTTTCAGGTTTTGGGAAACGATATTTAATAGACTTTAGTGGATTTGTGTTTCTTACATTAATAAGATTTGAGCTTCCGCATTATGGTTTGTATTTCGTAAGTTGAACAATAAATATAAGTTGGGATTGAATTCGTTGGTTCGCCCACCTAGGAGGTTAAGTATGGGTGCCACTCATGACACATTTGGTCTTCTTGTGTCATCTCCAAAGCCATTTTATTTTAAAAGCCTTGTTCTGGAACTTCAGATCTCTGAGTCCCAGTCTGCCCCTCTCCTTCTTCTTATTCACTGTTAATGCCTTCCATTTCACCAAATAGAAACCTTTCTTCTCCTTATTTCCTTGCCACAAGAAAGATCTTCTAATGTTGTCTAGTCTTTTAATAACACTTGCTGGGATTGGAAATAAGGACATCATGCAAGAGTGGAGGGCATCTAACACAGAGTTGATGAATCAAGTATGACTCTTCTACTGCACTTTTAGTGATAATTATAGACATGGCACGCATAAAGGCTTGCTGAAGTTTCAGACGAGATATTCCCAAATAACCCTTGTCCTAGTGTAAATTATCATTGATGAACAATAAGGTTGGTTTTTCTGTAGTAGTACTTGAAATGTCCGTTCTCCATCTTCCCCTTGTTTCTTCCTTTAACTTTGTACCCTTTGTCTTAAAAAGTTTTGCAATCTATATCCGTTGCAATTACAAAAAATTAAACGGAGAACTGTTTAGAAACTTTTAATGTAAACTTGCTAGAGACACCTTTTCCTATGGGGAATACTCGTGCTTATCAGAACAGTGAAGAGAAGTTCAGATGCTTTCAACAGTGTAGCAGACATGTCCGAGCCATGTCTAGATTGGACTGTTGGAAAGAAGTTCTCAAGCTGTGCGTGGTAGTTCTACCCTTTTATTGAAGTCTTGGCAGGACTTTACTGACGAGTTGAATAGTGATGTAAGTGTGCAGATTTTTGGGCAACTTGAAGTTGCTTAGTGTTGCTGCTGAAACTCGATTAAGGTCAGAAAGGATAGAGTAGCAAGTCAAACTGATTGAGGGAGAAAGTCTCTTCTTTTTCCAGATATACGTTAGGGCTCCAAATAGATGCTACATTACATGGTTGGATATTTAGGCGTACCTTAACAGTGATTCCCACTTTAGAAATGTCTGCATTTGGACTTCTCTTGTTTGTTTTTCATGGTGATCCTGAGGTTTTCTGTTTTCGTTATTTCTATTGTCGTATTCATTATTTGTTGGACCCTACAGTTCCTTCGCCTTTGTCAATTCCCTCCTTATCTCATTCTTACCTACATTTTTGCAGATGCTCTCATCGAAGGACATCAACTTTGTGGGTTATACATACAAAAACTTTGAAATCGTGAATGATTATCAAGTGTCTGGAATGGGTATCTCTCTCTCTCTCTCTCTCTCTCTCTCTCTCTCATGAAGTCCAGAGGACTGTGACATGGTGGAAACAACTAGAGTGTTAAACTGGAGAAAATATGATTCATAAGATATAAGATGTTTTGTTATGATATTTTTAGATAATTGCTGATGCAGCATTTTCATTCTTTTTTTACATGGATGGGTCTTCTTGAATTAGTTCATGCTTCTGCATGCATGGACCTCCTGGATATCTCTAGGTTGTAATATTGTTTTTAGAGTTCGATCTCATTTTTGTAAGCTAAGATCAGATCCAACTTCATGATTTCAAAGAACAATAGCATAGTGGGTATTAAATTTAAGATACATTAAATAGCCGGACCTCATTTGTTAGCTTCTTCTAGTTGCTATGTTCTCTGCCTTTTTCTTTCTTATTACTATGTCAATGAACCAAACTTGAAATTACGGTACTTAAAGAAGCTGAAGCCCTTTGAGTACAGGAATATTGAGGGATCTGGTGTTCCTTGTGAAAAGTTGATGCAAGTACTTTGGACAAAGTTTTTTTCCTTTGTGGCGGTTCTTCATTGCTCTGTGAAAGTTAACTGACTTTGAGGTCTCATTTTTTTCCGCAGCTGAACTGAAGAAGAAGAATACCAAGTCAAAGAGGCCAACAATCAAAGCACTATTTGGTAATACTTACCTATCCCATCTCTTTATTTAGGAATGTATTTCGGTTAATTCTTCCCGTGTGTTTGTTTTGGTTCTTGTCTGATAGAGTCAATGCTTTGTAATGAAATACTATAGTTATCTGTGTCAAACTCAACAGTTTTATACATGGGGGTGTTAAGTGATTGAAGTCCTATGTTGGTTGTATCTTGAGAGAATCAGTGGTCTTTTTGCATGTTATTTTAGTTTATGCCTTTTCCTCATCTTTGGAGGAGAGTATTTATCATACTTCCCTTCTATTTAATTCTTGATTTTGATAATACCGATTCAGAAAGAAATAAATTAGCTTCATCTCGAATGATACTTTTGGTTACAGAATCCTTTTCCTCTATGTCAAGAACTCAGTTTTGTCTTCTATTTCTGCCTTGTTTTTCAACAGAGGACGAGTCAGAAGGATCAGAGTCGAGTAATTCTCAGAAATCCCAAGGAAGCTTTGTAAATCTCATGCCTCCATGATATATATAATTGTGGGTCTTACAATGAAATTTAGAGAGCTTGTTGAACTGTTGTTAGCAAAGTTTTGGCAGTTGGTTAGTGGCTATTTGATCAGGGATGTAAGTATTTAGGCTGATATCAAAGAAAATTGTTATGTTGGATATGAAACTAATATTGTTAGAATTTGCTTGCAACAGTCCTCATCTTTTGATTAAGATATATAGGTCATGAATGACAACTTTGATCTGTCTCTTTTATTACTTGTTCTTTCTTCACTTGCTTTGAAGCCAGAGTGTAACATACCAGAATACTAGTAAGTAATGGCATATTCATATGACTGGTTCAGTTTGTGGCCTTTAGTAACCAGACGCGGATCCAGTATTTGATAACCAGTGCAGTCAGTACATGTTCGTTTGGACACAATAATTTTGGTTCAAAATTTCATTAAATAGGTATAAACGATATATTTCAAACTCAGCAAATCAGTTCTCAACTCTATAAGCACAAAGTCTTGGATTCGCCTCTATTTCTATTAGGTCTATTACTATGATTTATATTTCAATAATGCGATCCAGAGTGTATGACTAACATATTAGTTATCCTTAGATTTACAAAAGTGTATCAAATAAGGTATTACAGTCAACCTTCTTTATATAGCGTTTGTCTGAAAGTTGCATGACTGATATACCGAGATATTATTATATATATATATGTATAGTGTTCTAATACATCCTTCCCAATGACGACTAATTAAGGTCTTTCCTTCTTGTAAGATGTGGATTTTTTTTAAAAACAAAGTAGTAAGTACTGTTGGCAAAGAATATATGATACATCCTAGGATTTAACAAACATGTGAAAATCATGTTTTGTAATTTGTATGTACATAGTAGATCCCAAAAAAAGCATTTTGTTGGTAACGTCAAGTTTAAATAGAAAATTTCATTTTTCGGTTGAGATGTCCAAGCTCATCAACTAGGTTTCCTCAACAATATTGCTTTAATTTTACTGTTCCATAAATATATCTCTAATAAGGAAAATAACAAATCTATTTAACTTTTTCTAAAACTATATTACTATTATTGAAAAACAACCCTCTTTATTTTCTCTACATGTCGATATATAAATATTTGCTTCAATATGCATATATCAAGATTTGATGTAAGATGGTATATTATTGCACTAATATTTGAGAAATAATTTAAGTTGGTGTACCATTACACTCACTATTCCTTGAAAAGAAAAGAATAAAAGACTCTCCATCAAATATACAATTTGAGCCAAAAGAATGATAGTGTCCAAAGAGGCCTTCACTAATTTCTTGGATCTTAAAAATACAAGTTAGCACATCAGTGTGTACAGAGGACTAAAACATCATTCCATTTCTTGAAGATTGAACGAGTTTAAATTTTGTACGCTGACGATATAAAAATATTTAATTATATAATTAAGTTATTAATAAAGACAAAAATTATATGTACCTTTCCATTTCAATAATATGCGTTGACCTCTCGAATAAGACCCTGAACGAGTGTGGAATAATCGTACTTTAAATTTCAAGGTAGGTTCCAAACATTTGGTGGAAAACCAAAAATGAAAAAAAAAAAAAAAACTTATATATATGTACCTTCCATTTCAGTAACACGCATTTGCATTATTAATTTGATAAAATAGAATGCTATTACTAATTTTAATAAAACGACAGTGCAAAATTTATCATCAATATATAACTTAATTTTTTGTTAACTATATTTACTAGTGCTACTTTGTGAAAGCCAACACAATACTATGATACATTTTATGCATAATACAGTATTTCATGATTTGTGAATCACCCATTTCTTGTTAAGCCTCGATTTGGGACCTTATATGTTTTCTTTTAATGACAAGGGAACATGCCGTCGCTATCCTTCGGATGTACAAAGAATACATAAATTTTGTTCCAGTATAATAGCTGTAAATCACACACGAGAGGTGAATTGCACTAGACAAGTTCCGTAGGGCGAGCTCGATCGAGAAAACATAAGGGTTTTCAATCTGACACCCCTCCTTTTAGGAGATTCCCAGCTCAACCAACTCGATCTGACCTTTTTACTTGCCTAAAACTTTTGATTAAGGAATTCTCATATACAAATAGCAGTACTAGAGTTAATTGATGAGTCATCAGGAGAAAAAGAATCAGATCAATAGAATGTATTAGGAATTATTATTTACTCTGCATGATGTAATAATAATAAAATTAATTAAGATAAAATCAGCATTTGAACTGTCATGTGGTTTGTCTTTTAATATCTTAACTTTACTTGCATGTCTTATTATGCCGGCCACATTTATTCAATCATAAACTAATAACCTAAACCTAGGACCATTTCTTTGTACATTTTATTATAAGCCAACTTAATTCTCCTTCATTAATCCTCCTCATCTACTCAAATTTATTTTCATCATCTTATAAACATATAGTATTAGTAATCAAACATGATGAAAGGAGAGTCTGAATTAATCCATCAACATACTCCTCTTGATCATAGTATTATACAACAACCCAATGAACAATGGGATTATTGTGCCCCTAATCAATATCCCTCCAAGACATTAGTCAGCGAAAATCGCGCTAATAATCCTGATCAAAGAAATGAACTTTCCCAATGGGTTGAGCAAGTCACTAGGCAACTGATTGAAGATTTGCCTGAAAATGAAACCGAAGTAGGCTTACAGACTAGTGGTACAGGCACAACGACATATCATGTCCCTGCATTATTAGGAGAGCTAAGGCCTAAGAAAATTGCGCGAAGAGATTCTTCTGAGGGCATTGGAGGACATCAACAACAACAACAACATCAATGGAACTCTAATAATGATCATCCTCTAGCGAGAGATGAGACGGGGGCTAAAGGAATGAGTGGACTAGATGATCAAGGACTAAACTTGATCACACTTCTTTTGGAATGTGCTGTTGCTATATCAGTTGATAATTTGGGAGAAGCTCATAGAATGTTACTTGAGTTAACACAAATGGCATCACCATATGGACCCTCTTGTGCTGAAAGAGTAGTGGCTTATTTTGCCAAAGCAATGGCTAGTAGAGTCATCAACTCATGGTTAGGAATATGTTCCCCTTTGATCAATTACAAGAGTGTTCATACTGCTTTTCAAGCCTTCAACAACATCTCACCATTCATAAAATTTGCACATTTCACCTCTAACCAAGCAATCCTTGAGGCATTCCATCGTCGAGACAGAGTCCATATCGTTGATGTGGACATCATGCAAGGTCTACAATGGCCAGCTCTTTTTCACATCCTCGCCACTCGTATGGAAGGGCCTCCTCATGTTACAATGACAGGGATAGGTACATCAATGGAACTTTTGATTGAGACAGGAAAACAACTTTCCAATTTTGCCAAACGCCTTGGAATGTCATTTGAGTTCCATCCAATTGGGGGGAAAACAGGGGAAATCGACATATCCACATTCAAAATTAGCAGGGGAGAGGCTATTGCCATACATTGGGTGCAACACTCTTTATATGATGCCACTGGCCCTGATTGGAAAACAATGAGACTCCTCCAACAACTATCACCAAGAGTTGTGACACTAGTAGAACAAGAAATAGCACTAGGGGGTAGTTTCTTGGACCGATTCGTGGGATCCCTTCATTACTACTCAACCATATTCGACTCGTTAGGAGCTTTCTTGGAGAGTGATGATTCAAGCAGGCATAGTGTCGAACACGGCCTGCTTTACAGAGAAATCAATAACATATTAGCAATTGGAGGGCCAGCAAGAAATGGGGAGGATAAGTTTAGGCATTGGAGAAGTGAACTATCAAAAAATGGATTCATGCAAGTGCCAATGAGTACAAATTCAATGGCACAAGCTCAATTGATACTAAATATGTTCCCACCAGCTCATGGTTATAGCCTAGTACAAGGTGATGGAACATTAAGGCTAGGGTGGAAGGATACTAGTTTGTTTACTGCATCTGCATGGACCTCTCCAAATTCTAGATAAGATTCATTTGGAATATGTACTAACTATTGTTATTAGACAACAATAATATATCATACTACGCCTCAATTTAGGGTCGACTTTATAAATTCTCATTGTTTATGTCGTCTCATCAACAACAAAATATTAGTGATCGACTATTATGCACGTCATTAAAATTCCTAGTTTGTTATTCCTAGCTATAACTTGTTTGTGAATAACAATCCTATTAAATTAAGAAGTTACCAAATTTCATAGACATTCAATATCAGGATTTTTATGTACATTTCTGATTTAGTAGTTATATTATTATACAAATATGTGTTAAATATATGCTTAGCTCAAAATATAGTTTCATTCATCATTGCTATTTATATACCTAACTTGCTTGTACATAGTACCAATTATCATAAGCCATAGTATATATAGTGACATTTTTGTTTAGCTACATAACATAGGCCATAGTCTAGTGGAATTATTAATGTTTAGGGGAAATTATTGATTCTGGTTCCTTGTGTGTAACTTTTGAACCTAGTCCTTCGTAGTGGCTTGGTTGGTTTAGAGGGTGGTCATCCACACCGGGATTGATCCCCTCAATGCCTTATGAGTCAAGTCTGTTTCATAGGGCTTGCCTAGTGCAGTTTACATCTCTTGTGTGGTTTGCAGGCTATTACACGGTGGGGGTTTACCCAGTGCGCACAAAGTGCTCACTCGAAGGACAGAGGTTGTGACAGAGGTTATAATGACCGTTGTTTATCCTAGGTTAAAGAAACTTTTGAACCTTGAAACATGGAATACAAAAAGTTAACTGCAATTAATTATATTACCAAACTTGTTGCAATTACAATTTACTTACATTTTATCATCCCCTTCCGAAACTAATTCTAGCTCATGATCTCCTTGATGTCCGATGCCCAATGACAAATTAGTTACTCCTTCCGTTTCATATAACTTGATCCGTATTGATCTGATAGATTTCTTAAGAAAATCTTAATTAAAAGTGTATTTCACTAAATTATATAGTTATTTAATACTAAAGATAGTATGAGAAAAAAATATAATAATAATCTTAAATTTACTAAAACAAACAAGAAAAACTAAACATTTATTTTCGATATAGGAACCAACTAAAATAAAAGGAGGGAATAGGTAGACCACTATATGTATACAAAAAGCTAGTGTGTCAAAGAAGTCATCATTGCATCTCTAGTGTCACGTGATAATGCATATACCAACGATGTTTTGAGTTTGAACTCAGAAATTTAGAATAGTTTGATGAGGAGATGACGTTTTACCTTTTTTAATAAACTTATTCAAAGTGAATTCAATTAATCAAGCTAATTAACGAGCTTTGAACATCAAATATATACTTAGATCAAGAAATTAAACATTGATAATAAGACTAAAGAATGAATTAGCAAAATTAGATGGTTAATTATTATAATATGTAAAAAGTATACATAGTGAAAGTTTATCCAGTGCGCACGAAATGTTTACCCGAAGAACAAAGATTGTAACAGCCGCAGATTATCCTGATTAAAAAAAATAAAATTAAACAAGCTAGCATCATTGAATGAGTCATTTACAATTCCTTTTCCTAGGAATGACTTGATAACTAGTCAATTTCCCAGCTGGATAGAAATTTCATGGACCAACCACAACAATCAATTAATCCTAAATATTTTTTTATAAATTATTTAATTGAAAGATTAGAAAAGGTCTAAAACTTTGGACTACCAACTCCAACTAAAAAATCTAAACCAAATAAATATAAATATAAAATACAAAACAATGCAATAAAATAATTCCACACATATAGCCTATAGGAAAAATATTAAGATTAAAATAGAGGGGAATTGATGATGAGGAGTTAGAATCTTATTGTGAATCTACACAAATATATTTAATTATCTTTTGATACAGAAGTAAAAAAGTCAAAGACCAAAGCAAAATAAACATCCACCTCAAGATATTGATAAATTGATGGGTTAAATATTGGATAAATTTTATAAATAGTTACACAATTAAAAAAAATAATCTAACCAAAAGTTCATATTTTATTTAGAGTAAATTTTAGGTTTAACAAACATAAAAATCATATTTGTATGCTATAGCTATAGTTTGTATAATTGCGTCTTATTTGTATAAATCGCTGGCAGCCTCTCATTTGTATAAATTGCTGACAGCCTCTCGTTTGTATAAATCTCTTGCAGCCTCTCAATTCAATTTTATGTGTTTGTATGTATGCATGAAATTAGAATTTGTATACAATTGAATCGAAATAAAACATTTGTATATCAAATCTCTTTGTCTCTCGCTTTATACAACACAAATTATACATTGTAATTTGTATAATCTGTGTTTGTATAAAGAGAGAAAGAGAGAAAGTCAAAAGAGAATTGAACAAGAGAAGATCTGTATTTGTATAATTATAAGTGTATATGACGAAAATATATGTATTTATATTTGTATATACAGTTTTCTCTCGCTTTATATAAACACAAACGCATTTTATACATTTGTGTTTGTATAAAGTGAGAGGCGAGGGAGAGACTGGCGAGCGAGAAATGGAGAGTGGCGAGCGAGAAATCTGGGAAGAGAGGCGAATGACAACTGTTTGCTACGGGTTACAATTAAATCAAACTGTGGTTATAGCATTTAATTTGAATTAATAGGTTGCTATTTTATACAATTTTCCCTTTTATTTATCACTTAAAAGTCGGGATACTATCATATTGATAATCAAATGATCACATTTGTTCAAAATTTAAAATTTTAAAACTGATAAGGCAATATGTCATGTCAAATACTACTTGTTACATATTGTATTATCAAATTCGTCGTCATGTAACGATCAATTTCACGTAGTTGCATAATTATCTAATTTTCCTCATTTTTGTCTTTATTTGCATTAATCTAATGATTTTATTTTATTTTTTAATCCTCTCTTTTTGTACTAATTTTATCATGTACCTATTACTCTTTTTTTTTTAAAAAGACATTATTTAACAATAAGAAATAACATAATATATCTAAACACAATATTTATCAAAATAATATAATATAAAACGATATATTACGAAATAATACGTAACAACTATCCAATCAAAATAAAGGTGAATTGATTTTCGCTATTATATCTTCTTATTAATTTTTTTTACCGATTAATAGTTAATACGTATATTTTATTTCCTTAAATTAAGTAGTGAATAAATTTCTAACCTTATAGAGTAATCTCAATTTTACCAAAAAAAAGTGAATCTTTTATTTACCAAATTCGGACCCGCACGTTGTACAAAACTATTAATTCAAACAATTATTTCGTTTTCCTTTTTCTTTTCAGTACAGTCAATAATCATTTACCCTTTTTTCGTGGAAAAAAAAAAGCTGCTTTTGTTTTTCTCTTTTTCCCCAATTGTCGCTAATTTGTCCCCTGTTTTTCTTCATCTGCAAATGAAGCTGAACCAAATCAACAAAAATACATGTATATATCGGTTCGCACATTGATTATGCAAAAAAAATTGATCAATGGGGGTCGGTGATTTTGTTTTGTAAATTAGGGTTTCAATTTCTTGTTGGTATTTGAAAATTGTAACGGATTTTTATTTATTGACAATCTTAATTGGTTCTGAGTTGAGAATCATAGATCAAGATTAGTTTTTTAAGTTGAAAACGATAATTGGTGTTTTCCATTTCTGGGATTTGATCCATAACGAGCTGTTTTTTGGGGTTCTTTTTTTGTTACCTATATTGGGTGGAAATTCGAATAGAAACGTGTGATTGTTGCTGTTGAATATTTGGTTGTCGAAATCTTGAAGTGGAGTTGCTCAGTTACCATGGATCATGTTGTGGGTGGGAAGTTTAAGTTGGGAAGGAAGATCGGAAGTGGGTCTTTTGGTGAGCTTTATTTAGGTATGTTATTAGCTTGATGGCTTTAATTGCGTTGGATTTGTTTCGATTATTGACTTCGTTGCTGGTATTTCACCTATGTTTTCTTAGTTGTAGCTACTCATGTGATTCTGCTTAATTTGATTCAGGTGTGAATTTACAGAATGGAGAAGAAGTTGCCATTAAGCTGGTATTTTACCGCCAACCAAAAATGCCGTGTTTCTTTACTATTACTTTTTTCATGAAAAACCACTGTAGGAATGAGTGAGTTTTGGAGACCTCGTGCTTTTAAGAACGTTAAGATTTGTCTTGAAATAAGAAATTATTTAGTTTTGGAATGAAATGGACCAGAATAGAAGACGGGAATGAATGAGGATTCATGTATTCAATCAATCCTAACTAGTTGTAATTGAGGCGTAGTTGAACGACTGACTGGCTGGCTGGGGAATTTGTGCTGCTATGTTGTTTAGTATGTTTGTGTAATGTCTAATGCATTTATTGTTCACTTGATGTTTAGCCCATCTTTAGTATCATTAGAGTTTTGTCATGGTATCCTTTTTAGTCTATTCAGATATAATGGGTTGGGTGGATTGGAAAATCCTTGTTTACCATAATTACCTTGGTAATCACATTATTTTAAGTTGTATATCTGTTGTTAGATTTCTCTAGTAATGTTAAGCATGAGAGCAAGCATAATTGTTCTATTTTGGTTGAATGATCTATTAAAATGTGTAGAATAGAAACATTTGTAACTTCGGAAATCAGAAAGTATATGTTTTGAGTTGTGTATATGACTTAATTTTCTAGAACTGGTTTTTCTTGTCAAGTAGAAATGTAACGACAATTCTTAAGGGTTCCTTTTTTTTTTTTGCTAACCTCGCTTTTGCGCACATCAATTTCTCTACCTGGTATCTGTTACCCCTACCAACATAGGGACCGAGTAACTCTCTCACGAAGGCTTGGACAGTTTGAAAGAATCACCTAACATTTTTTTTTTGTCATCACTGGGATTTTAATCCCGTTTTTGCATCCACTTCATTGACAACTATGTTGCACCTTTGGATTTTTAGAAAATGCTCTTTTTTCCTTGGATTAATATCTAAGCATTTTCACCAGAAAAGACGTAAATGTTGAAGAGTTCGGAAAGCAGCAATCATACCTGACAGTCAGCTTCTGCGTTCTGTGGTATCATAACCTGTGGAGAAAAAAACTATTTTTGTCTTTCATGATGCTCTTGGAAATTGAAAGCAAGACTAGGTCTATTGTTTATTAGCTTAAATATTTGACGAGCAAATATACATTTAACCAGTTTTTGTGCTGTCTCACATCAATAAATTTTACTTGATAAAAAAATAAATGCCGAGCATATAGTAAATGACATTTAATTTGATGGGAGTTGAAGACTCTAATGGTTGATGCAACAGTACTATTCTCACTATATGTTCATGAATTCATTCTCTTGGTACTGTTATATCAGGAATCTGTCAAGACAAAGCACCCTCAACTGCACTATGAATCAAAAATATATATGCTTCTCTCAGGAGGAAGTAAGTGTTTCTCCCTCACTTAAGTAGCCCTCTTTGCAAAAAGATTTTAGAATGAGAATGCCATATGTTCTGATTGATCTTCTTACCTATGCCATTCTGATGTAGCTGGAATTCCCAACCTTAAATGGTTTGGAGTCGAAGGCGAGTACAATGTAATGGTCATAGACCTTCTTGGACCGAGCTTGGAAGACCTCTTCAACTATTGTAATAGGAAGCTTTCGTTGAAAACAGTGTTAATGCTTGCAGATCAGCTAGTAAGTACTTCTTCTTTCACATTTTAAAAGAAAATCACTGTTGTTCCTGTTTGCTTATGCATTTTAGGGTGATAATCTTGGGGTATGTGTCTTTCAGATTAATAGAGTTGAATACATGCACTCAAGAGGATTTCTTCACCGTGACATAAAGCCAGACAACTTTCTGATGGGCCTTGGTCGCAAAGCAAATCAGGTTTTGGTTCATTTCTGTCAGAATTTTGTGAATGAATGGAGTTATTCAAGTCAATGTTTTGCCTATAAAGAGTGCAAAAAATAGTATTTGCTAGTTTCTTTTTCAGATGATCAAATTTTAAAAAAATTGTAAATAATTATTTGGTCATTGTGTTGGATAATAGGGTCTCAGTTCTTACTCTTTATGTTTGTTTCAAATGGCTCTTCTATGCTGCTTGTAGGGATGATGTGGCGGGGGCGGGGTGGAGCGGGTTTTTGTCTTATGCGGGGTGGGGTGGGTTTGACTTTATGCGGGTACGGGGCGGGTTGAAACTCTTTTTTGAAAAAATAGTTTGGTTGTGGGTTCTTCTCCTAATTTCGTCCCTGTAACATAGCTTTATTTTCCTTGAATAACGGTTACATAATATTCTTTATTTGATACTTTGAGTGGAAGAACAGGAAATATTTCCTAGTCATATTCGGTGGGTAATTTTATAAGCTCATTACACTAAACGTGAGAACAAAAATTATACACAGTAACAAAATGATAAGCAAAATGAGAAAAGGAGAAGCACAAAATAGGATACAAAGTAAATAATTCTGAAACTAACAATGATAATGAGAGAAAACTATTGCTTTGGTTTTGTGTTTAATTTGATTGTTGGTATCTTTATTGGTTTTGATTGGTTGTTTCAAATTAATTTTTTTTGGGCCTGAAACACGTAAATTATTATTATCTTACTAATTAAATAGTATCTGAGAATAGTAACTATATTAACAACTGCATGGCTAGAGAAAAAAATGAACTGAGATATTGAAATTTGAGGCAAGTTATAATTGCATGATTTAGACAAATGAAAACGAGAATAATTAAGTGGGGTGGATTTATGCGGGGCGGGGTGGAGTGGGTTGAATATGCTTAAAAAAATGGTATGCGGGGTGGGACGGGGCGTTCCTTTTTTTTTTTGCGCGGTAAGCTCAACCCGCCCCGTATCCGCACCACACCGCTCCATTGCCACCCCTAGCTGCTTGGTTTCGGATAATCAAACTCATTGTGGGGTGGATAGTACCTTGGTCAATTTTCAGACTCAGGCTGACTGAAGTTCATTAAATGTAGTTGTATTTTGGAAATAAAATTAAAGAGTGTGATTTTTCTCTTTGAAACTAAACCAAGTTTAATTGTTTTCCTTATATTGCAATATTTTTTGTTTATATAAAATGAAACTTATATATGGAGGAGTCCGGGGCTGAATTTACTGGTTGATTGTCCCATTCAGTGTTTTGTACTTTGGAAGTGCTAATCATGCGCTATATGGAGGATGTTTGAGCTTATGAAATCAATAATTAAGATAGTACTACTTTCTCCATAATGGATTTGCTATAAATGGGATTTACTTCTGGTTTAGTTGCTGAAAGTTTGAGTTATGTCCTTCGGAGAGGTATAAGGAATCAATATGGAATCGAGGACTTTATGTTATGATGATAAATTGTGTATGTGACGTCATAATAAGAGTTTAAATGAATGGCTAATTAATGAGTGGGTTTGTGTTGAAGACTAACAGTTCATCATTAAGTCCAGTTTTGTTTTACTTGTAACAAAACCAGTCCATTGGCTTCCGAAATTGCGATGTTGAAGTTAAAGCTTAAAGGAAACAAAGTGTGTGTGATGTCAAGGTTTTTACTCTAATGTTTCCAATTCTTAATACTGATGACAGGTGTATGCAATTGACTTTGGACTTGCCAAAAAGTATAGGGACCTCCAAACTCACAAGCATATACCCTACAGGTAGCACACTCTAACCGCTATGTTACTCGATTAATCCTTTCAACTATTGATGCTCTTTTTCTAAATGCTTGTGACATTGATTTTGAACAGCTAGCACACTAACTACTAGTGATTGTTCAACATTGCTTCTGAATGATTCCTTTTGGCTAGATGCCTCTTTAGGTTATTAGCTGGTCAAATCTAACCCCCGTCACTACCCCCATTGTATTTTTGGATTTCATCAGCTCCCTGTCCTTAGTATAGACATACCGTAATGGAGCTGATCATCCTTTTCTGCTCAAACATGTTGCATCCCCTAGATGCCAATAATGAAGCCTCTTTTTTTTTCTTTTTTTTTTTTTGAAATTGGTAATGTTGGATGCCAACAATGAATCTTATTATTACTTCATTTAAAAAAAAAAGTAAAAACAGTGAAAAGGAACCATATTTATCCTCTTTCATTGCTCCTATCATATCCCCATCATCCAGATACTTTTATTCTCAAGCATTAGTGAGGATTTACTGGAGAATAGGTCCATCCTAGAGGTACTTGACAAATGGGCCAGGAAATCTCTGGTAAAGGACTTCATAAATCGTAGCAGCATGGTGTCTAGTAAAAGTGAACTTTCTAACAGTATTTTACCTTCCCTGTTCATCAATCCATACACTCACTGGACAATCTGTTGACTCGTGTATGCATCACTGAATGGAAAATACATGATAGATTGATATTGATACTTGTTATTTGATCACATACGGGAGAATACATGATAGATTGATATTGATACTTGTTATTTGATCACATACGGAGAATACATGATAGATTGATATAGATACTTGTTATTTGATCACTTATGAAATGTAGACAGTCTTTTCACGAAAACTTTGGGAAGCATGCTATGTAAGATGTTTTGTAGTTCGATACATTCCCATTGGTTTTTCTTGCCTCTTTATTTGTACCTTCTTTAATCCAGAAAAGGTCCTATCTTACTTTTTAGGGAAAATTTTGACCAGTTTTTTCCTGAGTGAGATTGGAAGCTGGTTAGTTGAGTCCAAACTTAGAATGTAAAACAGAAAAGAATTAAAAAATATTGCTTTAAATTTATCATCAGGGTAATTTTAATGAGTGGAATAGCCAAATGACAATGGATTATGGTATTGATTTGTATTTACTTAGATGGTTTTAACATATTACCAGTAACTTAAGTATATCAATCGCTATATGGTGCTTATGACATTAATGTCTCATTGATCCTGGGAAGGAAGATTGTGGAAGGCAAACTCGTATTTTCAAGTTTATGGAACTGTGTGTCCTCTTTTAATGTATATTAATATTGCCAATTAATTAATATATCAGTCGCTGGTATTTGGTGCTTAACTGCTTATATTTGGTGTCCTTGCTGTATCATTTTGTTGATCACAATATGAATTTGTTTGAGCTGACTGACATTACTGCATTTGAGAAAAAATTCCGAGTAAACTGTGACACTCTTATCCTTGTTTCCTTACTGTGTTCCTAATGACAGAGAAGTCAAAAGGAAAATATTAAGAAGAGACTTTACACTGGTCAATTTTGTATCTTATTATTCTTTGATTTGTTCAATTTGTGAGAAGTATGTGTCTTAGCTGCCTTTTACATGGTATTATGTCAATATTTTTTCTCAGGGAAAACAAGAATCTGACCGGCACAGCTCGCTATGCAAGTGTCAACACGCACCTTGGAGTTGGTAGGTTAATAATGTTTAGGTTGTCAAGTAACTGCAGGTATGGTAAGCCACAGATTCAATTGTAACTGATAAAACACGTGTCTTGTTTTTATTCCCTGGCAGAGCAAAGCAGAAGAGATGATCTGGAATCTCTGGGTTATGTGCTTATGTATTTTCTTAGAGGAAGGTTGGATTTTATCACCTTTTTCTTTTTGTCATTGTTTCTGACCAGTTCCTATGCATTTGCAAATTTATGGACGTGTTCATGACTTGATGACAAGTTTTTCTTGCTCAGTCTTCCATGGCAGGGATTGAAAGCTGGTACTAAGAAGCAGAAATATGATAAAATCAGTGAGAAGAAGATGTTGACACCAATAGAGGTACTATATATGAGTACTAATGATTCTTGATGATGTCATCTTCACCACTGTTGTGACTCTGACTGAGTGTTTTCTCACAAAGTGGACGTCCTTTTGTCAACTGTGATAGAATTACCTTAGAATACACTTCTTATTGTCAAGATAGGTGGTTTATGATGTACTTATCCCAAAAATGGACGATTTAAAAATGTATTTATCTTATTAAGCCAATTGTTATATCGTCCAGCCTGTCTTGCCTTTAATGTATAATATCTGCTGATGATGCGAGTGATCAGATGAGTAAATTGACACAGGATTTGATGGTGTTTCTAACAGGTGCTTTGTAAATCATATCCGTCAGAGTTCATATCATACTTCCATTATTGTCGGTCATTACGGTTTGAAGATAAACCCGACTATTCATATTTGAAGAGGCTTTTTAGGGACTTGTTTATTCGTGAAGGTATACTTGTAACTCTCTCACTTTTACTATTTCAGTCTTAAGTTGTCTGAGCTGTAACAGTCAATTTTAAACCTGAAGTGTGTGCCGAGGGTCTATAGGAAACAACCTCTCTACCTTCTCAAGGTAGGGGTAAGGTATGCATATACACTACCCTCCCCAGGCCCCAGCCCCAACTTGTGAGATTACTCTGGGTTTGTTGTTGTTGTTGTTGTTGTAAGTATGTGTTGTGATCTCTCTCCATCTTAACCTTTTCACTCGTGCAGGTTATCAGTTTGACTATGTGTTTGATTGGACCATTTTGAAGTATCCTCAGATCGGTGCCAGCTCTAGAGGACGTGTAAGTGCTTGTAAAACTTGTTTTGACTGTTGTTGAAAATCTGTTCTTAAATTTTTTAAGGTGGAAGTGTGCATTTTTTTTGCCACCAGAATATTAGTGGAAGTGCGCCACTAAATGCTGTGCCATCTGCTGAAAGACCGGGAAGGACATCAGGTAATTTCCTTGACCTGAAGTTTTGGACTTTTTGTATTACTTTTCTAACTATTAATTTCTTAGATGATATGCCCAAAATTATGAGCCAGCATGTACTTCTGTTTGTTTATTCAAATGGTGAATGTTTGGAGATATGTTTTTCATGTAAAAGACGAATACTGAGTTTGCAGCTACTGAATTTATCATTGTTTGATGCTTGGCATGTAATCTAGTGGGACAGGATATTCGGGACAGGTTTTCTGGTGCTGTTGGAGCATTTTCCCGGAGGAATGCTTCTAGTTCTGGTAGGCATGGGGAACACTCCAGACACAAGACTTCAGATGATATACCTTCATCTAAAGATGTGGTATTGATCCTTCTCTTTCTGAAAGCTATTAAAGGAACTTTTTTCTCAGTTGGATTGGAAAATATTATCGGTTTGCTTGCATGAGCATTCAGCTTTTAATGCTTAATTAGTGAATTACAGTTTAGGATCTCATATATAGTAAACAACAATATCAACATACCCAGTGTAGTATCAGAAAGTGGGCTCTTGGGAGGTTACAGTGTACTCCAAACCTGATCTCTACCTCAGAGGTCGAGGGGCTGTTTCTGATAAACCCCCGGTTCAAGATAAAAACAGTCTAGAAAACAAAACGAAACAACATATAATAACAGAAATCGAAGAACAAGAAACAAGAGTAATACTACACAACTACTAGAATGGACAGCACGTTAATACACTCTTACCTACTAGTGTGGACACTCCTACCTACTATGCTTCTACCCCCAATCCAAGTCCACACTGTGAGATACAACTGTGTCATGTCATGTCTAATCACCTCTCCCCAATACTTCTTCGGTTAACCTCTACCTCTCCTGAATCCATCCATAGCCAACCTCACATCGATGCACTAGGGCATTTGTGCATCTCCTCATTACATGCACAAATCATCTCAACCTCGCTTCCTGCATCTTGTC
Source organism: Solanum etuberosum (assembly GCA_029582245.1). Classification (NCBI taxonomy): domain Eukaryota; kingdom Viridiplantae; phylum Streptophyta; class Magnoliopsida; order Solanales; family Solanaceae; genus Solanum; species Solanum etuberosum. The sequence goes on along the minus strand of JAJONR010004523.1, from coordinate 40,434 downwards.
TTCCACCGAAGTCACTCCCTTGTCTCGGATATCCTTATTTTTAATCTTATCTCTCCTAGTATACCTACACATCCATAGTAGCATCCTCATCTCTGCCCTTTTCATTTTCTGAATGTGAGAGTTCTTGATCGGCCAACACTCCACCCCATACAACAAAGTTGGTCTAACCACCACTTTGTAGTACTTGTCTTTAAGTTCGTATATATTCCGTCTTTGAAATGATTGCTTTTTCAGTGAAAGAGTAGTATTGACTGTAAAATGATTTTAAGAATTATATGCTTATAATTTTACAGCAAGCTGATTCAGAAAGAGGCCGTACCTCGAGAAATTGTAGCTCGTCCAGAAGGGCTGCAATTTCAAGTAGCAGACCGAGCTCTTCTGGTGAACCTACCGAGAGTCGCTCAAGCAGCAGATTAGTGTCAAGCAGTGGGCGCTTATCTGCCACACAAAGGATTCATTCTGGAACTGAACCGAAACCATCACTGTTCTCCCGAACTTCAGTTACGAAGGGCAGCCGTGATGACCCTCTTCGGAGCTTTGAGCTTCTTTCAATCAGGAAGTAAAGGGATGCACTTGTAAAGAGAAATTTTCTCGTTTGAATCTTGTGATCCTATAAAAGGATGTCTCTGTGCTGTAAATTGAAATTTTCTACATGAAAACTAAAGCTTAATCCAACTTTTCATTATAACTTGGTGTTGTTTTACCTGAAGAGTTTCTGGTCATTGTAACGCTATTTAGCCTCATCCAAAGAAGTGATGAGTAATATGTACTAAGTTATATATTAAATATTTGATGATGATGTACGAATGTGTGGTGGAGAAATTCTGTTTGAGGTTTACTGATGATTATAACTACCAGTTCAAGGCATTCAAGTGTAAGGATTCTCTAAAGGCACCTCACCTATTCTCCATTTCCCAATTGCTAGCTAGACCCAAATCAACATTAATTGTTCGTAGCAGTACAACTCCAAATCTCCCATAATTTGTTTTGGATTATGACATAAACAAGTTAATGAAAAAACAATTGTACTGGAGATTTCTCTTCTTTATGATTAAACCTTTGCATTGTAAATTTTGCAGCCTAATGTTACCCAAGGTTTGAAAGATCATCAGATGACATATCCTTATCGGTAATATCACTTTTTTCAATTCGCTTAATATATTAATACTCTTAAATTTGCTAGTAAATTTCATTTAGACACTCACAATTAAGCGAACCAAATAAAATATGTATCTCATTCGAGAATTTTATGGTTTATTGAGGCATGAAGCCTATCACTAAAGAAGATGACATTTTTAGTAGCTAACTTAGAGAACATGCACAAAATGATCTCCAAAATTTGAACCAAAAAGCTAATTATGTTTAGTTTTCTTCATCACCAAGTGGTATGCTTGAAATGATGTGGTTACACCAAGAGCTTGTCCAAAACTAGACCTCATCAGAGTTGAGATAGAAATCATGGTGACAATGAAGAGTTTTTAACAATATAGGACATCAAGCAATTTCAGGAAGCAGATGACACAGAAGTTGTTAGCTTCCCATAATAATTAAGCAAAAAATCTCATACAAAAATGATCTCAAAAAGTCTTAAATGCAAGGCATGAAATATAACAGATTTGTTCTAATAACATCCCTCAAAGCTAAACAAAATACAAGATCCAAAAATCCTATATATCAATTTCACTGATCAGATAGTTCTCAAGCAGCAGTCTTCTTGAGCTTTGCCAGCTCCTGTCTCACAACTCCAGCTCTCTGCAATGTCAAAATACATGTATCAGGTCTTGTTAGGAGAAAGGAAAACAGCAATTCAAACACAACAGTGCATTATGATTTTAACTAAAAGCTAGTAACACAACAAGATGCACGTTCAAATGTTGATCTAGCAGGTAATGGAAACTCAGCCTAGTGATTGCTATCCAGAAACTGACTCTACATTCTTTGGATGGTTGACTGGATGCGCAGATAACAAAATGAAGCTAACTTAAATAGTGAGCTTAACCACACCTTAATCTTTGCCAGCATAAGCTTGAACCTGTCAAAATCGTTAAGTGCAGCCCTCCTCTTCTGCACTATCAACTTCCTTCCCCATGAACTGCTCTCCCACTTGGTCTTCACATCTGGACAAACCAGACAGATCGAGGTTTATTCTCCTTCTAAAGAAGATGGAAGTGCTAAACCAATTGCCGATTTGCAACTTGTAGAATTTCAAAAAGAACTAGTAAGGACCACTCACCAGCAGCTTCCATAGCTTCAACCAGGGTCTTCTTCTTTGGAATTCTTTTGATGTCAATTTTGATATCTGTAAGTGAAAGCCTCTTGAAGTTCATCTGGCTCCTCACCATGTCTGGAGCATCAACAAGAGCCTATAATTTCAAAAAATAAGTGAAAATGAGTTAGCATTTACTTCATTTTCCTAGGCTATTTTGGCACTGGTCTAGGCAAACTACCAACTATGCAAATTAGAGTAAATGATACAGTGTTACCACTTCATTTTCAGGGGTAAGATATATAACCATTTAAATTCCCCCTTATAATCCTTGTATCCATTCTATTCTATAAAGTAAAAGAAACAAGAAAACTAACACATTTCATCTATCAGCTAAACCAAAACAAACATAGAAGGTAGGAAGAGTTTTCCTACATCACCAGAAAATTAGTCTTGTAATGGGAAACAAGTAGAAATATTTCCTACATATCAAATATTACCTCTTAAATATAGCACAAAACTGATCCTATTTTAATGGAGCTATGAGGTTCCTCAAAAATCCTACACAAATGTACAAAGAAAAACTACATTCCGTTCCACACAACACATACTTAACAACCCAATATCACTAGGACAACAAAAAGTCATTAACACACAAAAAAGACTATATCCCTAGAAACTATTAAGCATAGTATTCTTGTGAATCATAATACAAGGCCTCAGTCAATATTTGCTCAATCAAGTTAAAATGATCAGACAATGTAGGCATATTATCATATTCCATCATAGGCCTTATATTAGATCCTCCAAAAAACAACTTGCACATCCCACATTTCAAATATTAACCTCTAAAATAAAACAGAAAATTGATATAATATTAACAGAACATTCAGATTACTCCACTTCCCTACACAGCTTTGCATAGCAAAACTGCATTTCATTCCCTCATAAGCAATCTAAACATGATATTCTTGCTGAATCATTAAAATAAGGCCTCAGTCAACATTTGCTCAATCAAGTTAAATTGATCAGACAATGTAGGCATATTATAATATTCCATCATAGGCCTTATATTAAATCCTTCAAAACAAGTTGCAAGAATAAAAACACACAACTTAAAAATCAGATCTTTATTTTTCTTCACAGAAATATAGCCAGCAGCTCCAAACTGTACAAATTGTGCAGAAAAAAAGATTACCCTATTTTGGTCGATGACGTCGACGATAACAACGAGCCTTCCATAATCCTTTCCATAGTTGATTAGGGCTACCCTTCCAATCTCCACAAACCTCTTGAACGGCTAAACAACAAAACCAAATACATAAATTATCAAATTCGAACACATTTATGAACTTCAACATGTGTAAAAATAGTAAAATTTGCATAGACTCACCATTTTCGGCGATCTGAAGGAGTAGAAGCGCTAGCAGACTACAAATGGAGAAGCTGGGAGGACTAATATACTGCTAGGGTTTTTCTATGTACTACTAAACATGGGCTTAGGCCCAGATTTTGCTATTGGACTGTGAATAGCCCAATCTTCTAAAAAAATGGATAAAATTGAGTGGGCTAGTCAATTTTTGGACCTTATATAAAGTTTAGTCATCATTTAAAATGGGAAATTTTACGTAAGATGGCAAATATGTGATATGTATTGTATTCAACATAGTGTGTTAAGAGTTCAAAGATTATTGGAATTCGAAATGTGTAGTTCAAACTCCAAGAAAGTTTTAGGCATAAATATAATATTACATAAATGTGTTCTTTAACTTAGCCATAATTGTTATCTATGTTCTTCAACTTTGTGTGAGCATAAGTATACATTTAAATTTGTATAAAGTTGAACAAATAGACGCAACCGTTCTACATGGCATAATATGTGTCCTGCATGGCATAATACGAATCAGTTCTAGCATATTTCACGTGAATTGTCATGTAGGATGTTTAAGTCTACTTGTTCAATTTTACAGAAGTTTAAGTGTTTACTTGTACAAACTCAAATTTAGAGGGCATATATACCAGTTTAAACCAAGTTAAAGGGCACGTCCATATATTAAGCCAATATTTTAAGATTTTCTAGAGTTACTCTTGCACTACTTAGTGGATTTCTATGACACTAGTTGGAGTTTCACCTGTATAAATAAAATATAAGTGATCCAACATATTTAAAATATAAATTAAAAAGAGTAAATAAATTATAAATATGAGTTTAAATTGTCGCGTCTTATAATGTGTAGTTAAATAAAATAAGTTGAATAATAGAGCTTGGAGTTTAATTATGTATTATTTTATAACTAATAAGTTGTCACTCTATTATCATAATTGATTACTCATTTTATTTGTTGGTATTTTATGAGGTCATACTGAAAGCTAGTTTCTCCAATTGATTAAATTTTATTCCTTTTTCTCTTTGGCAAAGCAACTTGATTAACTACTCCAACTTCTAATGACATGTTAACTTCTTCTGTTTTTTTTAAGTACAAACTAATGATATGTTTGCCAAAAATACTTACTCTGCATCCTATATTTAGATAAACTTAAGTAATTTAACATTTAATTACAAATTAAATTGAGAACACATATTATTTGATCAATATTAAGCAACACAAATTCTTCATATTACCACAAATATATATATCTTGCATTTATTAATTTAGTGTAGATACAGTATACTTTCAAGTTATTTTGAGTTGATAATATCATATAATATAAGTTTCTTTTAGCATGACATAAATAACCTAAAAAAAAATATCTTCAAGGGGAAAATTTGGGTATTTTCTTATAACTTTTAAAACAAAACTTGTCAAAAGAACATCAAACTACAATTAGAAGAAAACAAAAACATTCTCAAAGGTGTGTTTGGTATCTAATGTTTTTCAATTATTTCACGTTTGCTTGATCAAATTTTTTGGAAAACATATTTTAAGAAAAGTATGTTCCTTCCTCCCTCCAACACACCTCAAAATTTTCAACGAGAGGGTTCAAAATACAAAAAGTAAACATAAGAAGAATTCAGAGGAATCAACATCTGCTATTATATGTACATAAATAATAATTCTAATTATATATAAATAATATGATTTTCACCAAATAAAATTCGGATGACTTCGCCCTCGTCCCTAAAATATTTTCGTCCGTACCAAAAACACACCCATAGTACAACATATTTTTACCCAAAAAATGAGAGTAATCATTTTTATATTTTCATTTTTCCTGTCCACTGTTCATTCATATATTTTCCAACAACCTTAAAATCTGATTGTTATTTCAACCATAAAATATTTTGAATAAAAAGTTGAAATTTGAGAATAACGTCAATTTCTCATCTTCCCTGTTTCATTGTACAAATCGAATCAAGACAATAAATACAAATAAAAAAAAAGAAAAAAGAGCCAGCAAGTCTATCTATTCAAATTTGTCTTCATCATATTCAATACAGGTACTTGAAACTTTCAAATATCATTTGCATTTCAAAATCAATCTCTATATTTATCTTTCTATGTCGAAATCTTGGCGATCTTTAGTTTTGTAATTCTTATTTTGTTGAACGAAGACATGGGTAATTCTAAGTCATCCCTTGATTTCAAGAATGATGGTAGGTTATATGTTTGATGGAATGTCTGAATGAGTCTGTTGTATGTGTTTTTTTCTTTCTTAAAATGGAACAAGTTCGATTTTCTTCCCCTGTTTTGGATTGATTGTGGGGTTTGTGTTTTGAATTAACAGGGGTTCGTGGTATGAAGAATTCTTCTTCAGAGGAGCTAGACAGTTACTATCCTGTTAGGCCTGAATGCCTAGCTGATGTTCCCAAGACCCGATTCAAAGCAAGGGTGTGTTGAGAAAATATCACCTTTTTTCCCTTTTCTATGCTACTTTACTGTATCTGATTCTGTTCTTTGTTGTTCTTATTCTTTTGGTGTGTTATCTTCATATTGACAGCGTTAAATGTGTCTTTTTTCCTTTTCTTGATTCTTTGACATTAATTTCTCTCATCTGGTTTAGAAACCTATGCCATTTTTGTCTTTTCTAGGAAATCATTGTCCATCCTTTGATTGGTGTCTTTTTCCCTTGATTCTTTGACATTAATTTCTCTCATCTGGTTTAGAAACTTATGCCATTTTTGTCTTTTCTAGAAAATCATTGTCCATCCTTTGATGGTGTAGTTGTTGGGGAGATTTGCACAAATAGAATCGTCTAAGACAGTTATTTAACTTTGGCCCTCTTTAAAGTTTTGCAAGATTATTTGGCGGGGCATAACATTGAACACGCACTGGACAAAACAAGTTATCCCCTGCCCAAAGTTATGCCGCGTGGTGTTATATCTGCAGAAATTTTTAAAATGGGGACTAAAGGTAAATACCAGGCTACAAAAGAAACACTGGGTGGAAATCTTGTAGTTGTTTTTATTTGGTCCATTGGGGGTTAACCAAATGCAAATATGTTTAATCAATCAATTAGGTAAATACGTCAATGATGGCAAAAGCCAGAGTTTTTTGGTTGACATTTGTCGTATTCCTTTTGAAGAAATAAGTGTTATTATTAGCTAGCTGTTTGTGATATCTTCAAGGATTATAGATGCTTATGACACAACTAAGATCCTTACTGTGCTTTTTTTACACTGTTTGGACAGGTAGGAAAAACTCTTAGTGAAAGAAGATGGAAAGCTGCATTCTCTAAAGATGGTTATTTGGATATAGCTGGTGTTCTTCGACGAATACAACGAGGGGTATACCTTTTTTGCCATTATTCCTGTATTGTATACCACATTCTCATTTTCCCTTGGATGCGTGTAATTTTGAGTCAAATGTATTGCTTTACTGGTTCCTGTATTTAAACAATTAAGAGCAGGTATGGTAGATGAGAATTGGATCTTTCAAATAAGCAATTTTTATATAACACCTTAATTTTAAATTGTGAATGCTCTGCAACAGAGACAAGCAAGTGACTGGAAGCTGACTTCAACTTGCAATTATTATCTAACTCCTATAAAACATTTCGGGTTCATATTCGGAGACAGCTTGTAGTTTCCTCGTAAAGTACTGCAGTTTTTATGTATTGCGACTCTGTTTAATGTTTGACTTCTTTGGAAGATTCTACTTGAGGTAGATTGATTTCTTGGAAATTCTGAATAGTCATACTGAAGGTTTTAGGTATTGGAAGCTGGAAAGGTTGAAGATGTTACTATCTTTGGTTGGTAAAGTAGTACCTTTACTCTCAGACAAGGAAAATGATGGAGCCACAACAACACTCGATCCTTGTCTTGTTTTGCATTGTCTCATTGTCTTGCCACTCTCAGTGTTTTTTTCTCTCCTTGCTACTACTCTTCATGATCCAGTTAATGTGACACAGAGAGTGCGTTATTCCAGCCTGTTGTTTACATGCTTGGGTCATGTGTTTGGATGGTGAATACAAGTTATAGTTAGTCCTTTAATCAGGAGTTATCAGCGCAATGATGAAATGAAACTGAGTACCTTTGTGACTAAATATTAATCTCATGTAGGACTTGTGAGTGGTGTTGCACCCCAAAACCTATTGACCTTGGGTAAACTAGATCGCTTGTATTACAAATTGTTTTATTTTCTTATCTATTTGTGACTAAATGTTGCACCCTGACAAATCCTCATTAGTAGCTTCACTCTATAGGGGTGTATATTCTCCCTTATTTCAAGCTCTTTGAGCACTCTAGGTAGTTATTAGCCAATGGAAGTAGGACCCTCTTTCATCTCTTGGAAAACTAGCATGATCTTACCTCATAAAAGTGATTAGTTTTTATTGTTCTGCTGTGTGCAATAGGTTTGACACTCTCTGTCAGCTGTGTATAACATTTAGGCTGTTGAAATATACATAAAAGTTGGATAACTTGGTCTACTATTGGCAAGTCTGTTGAGTTCATCATGAAGAGGTTGGGTAAATTACATTTAATATGCCTCTTGCTGTTACTTATCAACAAGAAATTTTTGTATTGCTGTTTATCTGGAAATTGAATTTTAAGAATTATGAAGCTCATTAATTGTTCTGTGAACGCTAGGGGATTCATCCATCAATTAAAGGGGCAGCCTGGGAGTTCCTGTTGGGTTGTTTTGATCCTGAAAGCACATTTGTAGAAAGAAATCAGCTTAGACAACAGCGAAGGTAATGTGAGTCGTTTCAGCAATTATTAGCAGTGATAGCCAAATAGTCAAACTGGTTGTTTTTAGAATGTAAAGTAAAAAATTAAGATATGAAGTAGTTATGTTCTAATTTTGTACATTTATATGCTTATAGAAAGACAAAGCGCCAGTTACAATTGATGTACTTTATGCGATGACTTTCTCATGTTTAATAGAGTTTTTATCTCGAAGGTTAACTTTTTTTTGTAGTCCCTGCTGTATTTTGGATTGATTCAGCATTGAGCATAGAAATGATAAGATGGTGTCTGTAATGCTGTTTTCTACCCTTTCTTATAGCGGACCTTCTGTCTTCTGGTGTCAAGATCTGACCCTTTTTATTTCATGAAGTTCCTCATTTTTTTTGTATAAAATTTAAATTCTCTTGACTCAATATGTAATTATTCAACTGCAAAAAAGCTCAACCCTCTTGTGACTTGCTAGAACTTGCTGTGAGGTTTGTCAAGTTTGAGAACTCAAATATTCAATTTTATTATATGTTTGGAGGTGGTCACGGTCACGGATAGTTTTCATCAACATACCTGAAGAATTTTATCATGAGAGGTCAATTTGGATGAATCAGTCTTTGGATAAGTTATAGTATAGCTATGTCAATGCCCATGTCTTCAGTCAAAATGTACCATATTCCTTGAATGCCCTGATTCAGTTTGAGTCCGTTTCTGAAATCATTGGTGAAAGAAAAAATACTGCTAAAGGCTGAGTTCATTTAGGTCAGACTTTGATCCCCGTTCTGTGGTATATAACTTGGAACCAAGAAGAAAAATGGTCAGTCCAATTTTGAGATTTATTGCCTTAAAATATAATAGCATAAATGTACAAAAGACTTAGTGAAGACAAAAGCTTAGGGCCAATATCAGTATGCTGAAATTGAAATTAATTTATTTTTGTTTTTATTAGTGGCCTAAATTAATGATTTGAAATTTTGTATCCTCAGGGAGCAGTATGCTGCATGGAAATCTGAATGTCAAAAGATAGTGCCTGTCATCGGCAGTGGAAAATTCATCACTAGTGCTATAGTCTCTGATGATGGGCAACCTATAACATCTGATGATGGGCAACCTATAGCATCTGATGATGGGCAACCCATAGCATCTGATGATGGGCAACCTATAGAGTGTGCAACTAGTACCAGTAATTCACAAGATAATAGTGATGCTATGCCAGCTGATAATGGTGATTTTGACAAGAAAGTGCTTCAGTGGAAGCTTAGCTTGCATCAAATTGGTTCGTACTTCTGCTACTTCTAATTCTCTATTTATATACAGTTTATGCTGACTCTTAGAATCTACCGGCATCTCTTCCTCTGTTTCCCCCATCTCTTTGACCAGTACTGCAAAAACTTTCTTTGAGTTATGCAGTTGTCTTAATAAGTTACCAACAAATGACATAAAAATAAATAACCAATTAAAAAGAGAAGCTCCAATGGAGTAGCCTAGTACTGGAACTGTTGGAGTAACAATCTTGAGAACCAAGGTTCGAATACCAGCAGAGGTGACACTAGGTGAATTGGTCCCATCTGCTAATTTGATTGGTGAAGTTACCTGGGATATCTAGTGGATCAATTGGTGTGCTTCAAGCTGGTCGAAATACCACCATAATCAACAAAAAAACGTGAAGCAAAGAACTTTTGCATTTATTTACATGGTCAACATAAATATAGTTCTGGGATTTGCAGTTCTTAGTTGTTAGACAATGCAATAGATCAGCTCATTTTAAAGTTAGATCTACCCACATACGAAAATTCAGATGAACTGATCAAAATAGATAAAGGGAGTGATGCATCTAAAATTACTTCTTTTTCTCAATTTTGTCGGTACATATTTGTATAGTAGTCAGTGTAATTCTATGAAGTTGAGATATAGCTGTAATGGACTTTGGGAAGTGGAATTAGGCCATGTCGGGGGTACTTAGTTTGCAGATGTAGGAAGGATTTCTGGATTTAGAGACTCTGTGTGTATCTTGACTGTAATTCCATTAAGATGGTGCTTAGCCACTGGCAAATTGTTACAAGTACAAATAAAGGGGACCAACAGGTCCGCCTATTAATTTCTCTGATAAGTTAAAAAGTCATTGAGATAAGTGGGTCCTTTTTCTTCGTTACTGGATGGTGTATTCTTGATGCTGAGTTGAAGAGAAACTGAGTCACTTAGAGAATTTTAGTTGCTTTCAAACACAAGTCTTGCTGAGGTTAATTTTGGAGTTTTGAATACAGTAAGCCACAAATGCTTTTTGTGAAGACATGATTGTTTAACAGTGTGCAAGGAATTGGAGAGAATGACTTGTATCTTATTCAATAGGTAAACATTTATATACAATAACATTAGAAGCTAACTAAGGAAAGAAATAAAGAGGAAGTCCTAAAGATATGCTATCAATCTATATCTTTGTACAATATCAAGAAATAGATATATATACATTCTGTAACATTCCCCCTCAAGCTGGAGCATGTATATTGATCCTACCCAGCTTGTTACAAAGGTAATCAACTTGAGCTCCATGCAATGCCTTCGTGAACAAATCAACTACTTGTTCTCCCGTCTTCACGTAGCCAGTAGATATCAAGTTGACCTGAATCTTTTCACGAATAAAATGACAATCAACCTTAATATGTTTCGTTCTTTCATGATATACCCGATTTGAAGCAATATGGAGTGCAGCCTGATTGTCACACCAAAGTTTTGATGAAGTAGAATGCTTCAATCCAATTTCATTTAAAAGATTATGTATCCACATGATTTCACATGTAGAATGTGCCATTGCTCTATACTCGAATTCTGCAGTGGACCGAGATACAACGTTTTGTTTCTTACTTCTCCATGACACCAAATTTCCACCAACAAAAACATAGTGACCAATAGTAGATCTTCGATCAATCTTGGATCCAGCCCAATCTGTATCTGCGAAACACTCAATGTGAGAGTGTCCATAATTGGTATACAATATGCTAAGTCCAGGGGATCCTTTTAAATAACATAAGATTTGTTCTAAAGTTGCCCAATGTCTGACTGTGGGTGTGAACATGAACTGACTAACCACACTTGCTGCAAAGGCGATATCTGGACGAGTCACAATGAGATAATTTAATTTCCCAACCAACTTTCTGTACCGCTCTGGATCTTCAAATGGATAGTCATCATCTTTCATAAGATGCACATTAGGAACCATTGGAGTATTACAAGGTTTGACAACCAACTTTCCCATTTCTCCCTGTATGTCAAGAATATGTTTTCTCTAAGATAGAAAAATACTCTTCTTGCTTCTAGATACTTCTATTTCCTAGAAATATTTAAGTTGTCCCAAGTCTTTTGTATGAAACTTAGTATGTAAGAAAGACTTGGGAGGAGAGATACCTGCAAATCACTTCCTATAATGACAATGTCATCGACATCTACAACAAGGAGTATAGTTCCAACAACAGATTGCCTGTAAAAGACTGAATGATCACATTTGCTCTTTTTTGAGTCCAAACTCGGGAACTACCTCGCTAAATTTTCCAAACCAAGCTCGAGGACTCTATTTCAAGCCATACAAGGACTTGTTTAAGTGACAAACCTTTCCACACTCCCCATGAGCAACAAAACCAGGTGGTTACTCCGTATAAACCTCTTCGTGGAGATCACCATGAAGGAATGCATTCTTAATATCCAACAGATACAAAGGCCAATCCTCAGAAGCAACTAGAGAAATGAACAAGCGTACAAAAGTGAGTTTGGCAATCAGAGCGAATGGGTATAAATAACCCACCCCATAAGTCTGAGCATACCCTTTAGCCACAAGTCTGGCCTTAAGTCTCACCACAGAGCCATCTCAATTAACTTTGATTGTGAATACCCCTTGCTTCCCACTGGTTTCTTTCCACTAGGTAAGTCTACCAAATCCCATGTGTGGTTTTCCTCTAAGACATGTATTTCCTCAATCATTGCTTCAAAAAACCATCCAGGATGATTCAAAGCCTCCTTAACGGTTTTGGGTACAAATATAGAGTTTGGCAATACAATCAAAGATCTAGATGTGGGAGATAACTGGTCATAGGAAACAAAATCACCAACGGAATATATGGATTTGCAAGTGCGTGTACCTTTGCGAAGAGCAATAGGTTGGTCAAGTTTTTTTAGAGGATCACTTGGAGGAGGATATAATGACGAAGGAACTGGTGCAAAATATGAATCATTAGTCTCCCACCTCCTAGAGTAAACCTGAACAACCGACGATTTTGCTGGAGCAGATGGAACTGGCGCTGAAGGCACAATAGTAGATTGGTGCTTAATTGAAGAACCAGACGATGAATGAGAAACATCATTTGATCATTCTGGTATGGCCCTGGTAACTTGGTACACTAACCTCTCATCTTCCTCCCCCTAACTCGTAGAAATGGGAGGTGCATAGAAGAATGGTGTATGATCATTCTGGTATGGCCCTGGTAACTTGGTACACTAACCTCTCATCTTCCTCCCCCTAACTCGTAGAAATGGGAGGTGCATAGAAGAATGGTGTAGCCTCTGAAAAGGCTACATCAGTTGATATCGAATATTTTTCAAGTTCAGTAGAGTAACAATGATATCCTTTCTGAAGGCGAGAATATCCTAAGAAAACACACTTCAAGGCCCTGGGATCCAACTTGGTAATTGATGGTCGAACATCTCTAACATAACAAGTGCTTCCAAACACCTTAGGATCCATCGGAAATCGGGACTTATTTGGAAAAATAATGTTACATTACCTACAAGCAGAGTAGATGGCATACGATTGATCAGGAAACAAGCTGTAGAGACTACATCGACCCAAAACTGTTCAGGAACCTTTGTTTGAAAAAATAGTGCCCGAGCCGCCTCAAGTAGATGCCTGTTTTTTCTTTCAGCAACTACATTCTGAGAAGGCGTATCAACACAAGATGACTGGTGGAGAATCCTATGTTGCCTCATATAAGATTGAAATGATTTTGAGATGTTTTCTTTTGCATTATCACTCCTTAGCATGTGCACAGTAGTATCAAATTGAGTCTTAACTTTAGCAGAAAAGGCACAAAAATGGGAACATACTTCAGATCGATTTTTCATAAAGTATATCCACGTCATTCTAGAAAAATCATCCACAAAAGTGACAAAATATTTATGTCCAGTTTTGGAAACAATAGGACATGGTCCCCAAACATCAGTATGAACTAAGTCAAAAAGCTTACTTTGCGCGCTTATTAACCCTTGGGCTTAATGAGGTGAGATGGTGTTTAGCTAATCGACATAAATTCACAATCCAATAAAGAAATATTCTGAAACTTGGGACAAAACTTCTTCAACAAAAGTAGTGAAGGATGTCCCAATCGATAGTGTGCTTCAAATGGAGAAATAACACCTAGCATGCAACAGACCGAGGCTCCCATTCATCAAAGATGTAGAATTCATAAGATACATGTACTTTACCAATAACCGGATTCGTTCCAGTATCACGAAACAAACAATAACCGAGAAAGAATGAGATATATGTCTCTCGTAAGTTTACTAACAAAAATCAAATTAAAGGCCAGTTTTGGGAGACTTAATACAGATGATAGGGTAATAAATGAGGTTGGTTTAACAGTTCCAGATCCAACACTAGTACAAGTTGATCCATCAGCTAAAGTAACGAGAGATGGTGCTTTGTGTGGCTGGAAGTTAGAAAAAATATTAGGGTTACCTGACATGTGATTTGAGACGCCTGAATCAATCACTCATTTATTTGAAGAGGTAATAAGGCATGCTTTCCCTGACTCGACAAAGGTAGTTACTGAAGTAGATTCCTTAAGTGATTTCTGATACTGAACGAATCTAGCATAATCCTCTGCCGAAACCAAACTATTTTGTCTGATGTCGCCTATGAGCAACATCAACCTTACTATTACCCTTTCTGAACTCTTCCATTCTTCTCCCTTATTATCATTCATTCTCACAATATCAAAGCAAAATAACAGAGAAATCACCAAAACTCTCAATATAAAGGTCTTAACAGGAGAATAGTCAACTCCACAAACAGGCTCAACTCAAATAGAGAAAACCAAATAACCCAAAACAGAGTTCAGATGGTTGGAATACCTAACAGTTCACAGAGTAACAAGAAACTAAAATATGAATAGCCAAGGGCTCCGGACAGAAAACCAATCAAAACAACAAAGAGGAAATTTGAATCAATAGCAGTAAAGATCAGACATTATTCTAGCTCCAAACAGATCAAACGGCAACAGAGAAAGGAATTCGAACTAAAGTATCACCAAAAAAAAAATCGCAGAACCTGGATCTTGATGTTAAATATTCAAAACGTGGTCCAATGATAAGACAACCACCATAAATCAACTGGGTACTCTCAAGGCAATGTCAAATCACTAAGACAGATCACTCGTGGTGAAGTCACACAAACCAAAAATATGGCGACAGCTAATTCCAACAACCACCACTTCAAGTCTCACAACTCCGGTTATGCTCTGATACCATGTGCAAGGAATTAGAGAGAATAACTTGTATCTTATTAAATAGGTAAGCACTAAGTTGCTCGGACTCTTCACTTTTGGTGCCGCACCCGTGTTGACACAACATGGGTGTGGGTGTGGGATCCGTGTCCGAATTGGTCAGCTGATTTTGGGTACTTTGACCAAAATCGATGGGGAAAGTCTGGAGAGTTTTAATGATTTGTGTAATCAATACAAAAGCTAAGGTGAAATTGAAGAAAATGGAATGCCTTTTATATAGAAATTTCGGTGTCACTCCTTTTCCTTTAATCTTCTTCCAGGATTCTCCTCAAGTTCTTCACATAATATCTCATAATTTAGGTTTTTTAACTCTATTTTTAGATATTTTAATTATTTTTAGGCGAATCCCCGCACCCGTATCCATACATGGATCCATATCCCGAATCTTAAAAATTAGATCATGAAGGATCCGACCTCTAGATCCGCACCCGTATTGGACACCCGCTCCCGAGTTCGAGCAACTTAGGGTAAACATGTATAAATGCAATAACATTAGAAACTAGCTAAGGAAAGAAATAAAGAGGAAATCCTAAAGATATGCTATCTATCAACATCTTTGTACATTATCAAGAAATAGATCTATATACATTCGGTAACAAACAACATCCATTTGCTGACTGGTCAAAAGCGAGAAGAATTTTGTACATCACTTTAAGAAAGCTTCCTAGGTAATTGAGTTATCTGCTTCCCTTCCACAGGCTTTGTGGACATGAAATAAGAATGTTGCAGTATAATAGGAAAGCGTATGCTGGTTTTCACTTTACATGCATAATATAAAATAAGTACCTAGAGTCTATGGTAATTCTCTCTGCTTTTCTCCTTACTCTTGCCAATTGTACAAGACTTTCAATAAGCATGTTGACATTGCTTAGTTCCACTTCGTAAGTTGTTCACTTGAAAGATGGAGTCACTCAATCTTTGCTCTCTCTTAACTCCAACGTGGTATATTTTTGGAGCGAGTTTGAACTTTGTGACAGGAAAACATTTTGAATAACTGTTAGCTATTTTTAATGAAAAGTGATAGTAATCAACTTGATCCTAGTACAGTGTCCAACTTATGTATGCATAGATTGCTTGAATATGAAATATCTAGAAACCACTCTTTTGACCTGGCTAAAGAAGCTGGTGTTTCAAGATAGACTGATTTTCTTAATGATATCTGAAACTATCTTGACTTATGATGTTTATTTAGGTTTGGATGTTGTTCGAACGGATCGTACTCTTGTATTTTACGAGAATGAAGCTAATCAGGCAAAACTTTGGGATGTACTTTCTGTCTATGCCTGGATGGATAAAGATATTGGTTATGTTCAAGGTATTATGGGAGTATTAGACATTGTCTTTCAATATAATCAAGGCCGTTCATCAACACCCCCTCTCATTTTATGTGAACAGGAATGAGTGATATTTGCTCTCCAATGATAATTCTACTTGAGAATGAAGCAGATGCATACTGGTGCTTCGAACGTGCAATGCGTCGATTGGTATGTCTGTTTTGTTGCTAATGCTCTATTAGTGGTTATTTTTTAAGGTGCTATTATTAGAGACCTTAGACGAGTTGCAATAGCAAAGGTAAAGGACAAAAAGTAAAAACACCATAATGGCCACACCATTGTTTGAACTTCTACTTATAAAAGTTAGCACTGGAGTTTTCTCTTCTTTAGTGATCTACCTTGAATTAACTATAAACATATTTCAAGTTTAATACATCTTTCTTTTTTTCAAATGATTCCCTTGCAAGGTAAAGTTGGTCAGGTAAACCTTGCATACCCCCGGAAGAGGGATGTAACTTGCACATATATTTGTATTCTCCTTATTGACATTTTTCTTTCACCTGGTGCATTCCTATTGTGCTCATTCCTCTGCTTATACCTTCCTTCTGTTTATAATCACTCAACTTTCATTTCAACAGCGAGAGAACTTCAAGTGCAGCACAGATTCTATTGGAGTGCAGTCTCAGCTAAGTACTCTAGCTCAAATTGTTAAAACCGTCGATCCTAAGCTTCATCAACACCTGGGTAAGAGAGGGTCCTAGTCTTTGTAAATCGTCTTAGTCACTATTGTCATGAGTGTAGTAGAGAACTCAAGATCTTCGTGACATTGTTGCTTTTCCTTTCCTAATCTCTGTTGTAGCGTCTTGAATGATTTACTGGGTTTTTACTAGTGTCTTGTGATGAAATATAATTTTGGAATATCGTGAATGATAAATTCAAGTGTTCTCATGATACTACCTGTAGGAGCCCATCGTACCTTTTTCCGATTATCAACTTGCATCATTTCAAAAGGAATGTGCCTAAAGGATTGAGAGAAAGGGATACCATGGATGGTAGTTTTTTTCCATCTAAAAACTGAGTCAAACTTCTTAAGTGTTATAGTTGGACAAAAGGTACAAAGGGAAGTAGTTTCAGCCTAACAATTGTGGTTGGAGTTTCGGACAGGAAATAGTTGTCTTTTTACATATCTTGGCCACAGTGCAGGGTAAATCTTTATTAGACTCTTGTGATTGGAGATTAACTTACCTTAAGGATTACATTACGTTAGAAGAAATGGAACAACAAAATTACATTCTCTAATGGTTAGATATCTCTGATGGCTGACGCAAATTACTTTACCATTTTGTCATTTGGGGCCCTAGTAACAAATCATAAGTTAATCATAGTAATGGAAATCCTGTGGTCTGAAAGCCTTCATATGTGTATTTCTACTCTTTTGCAAGTGTTGGTTCATGTAAAATACTTGTCAAATCTTTGCAATTACATATTGAGAATGCCACAGATTACTTACTTTACTATCAAAACACGGAGGAGAGGGTAGGACTAGATTTTACTCCTCCTATCTATCCTCTTATCTCTCTCACAACAGCTATAATTGTATCGGCAGAGGAGCTAGATGGTGGAGAATATCTGTTTGCATTTCGAATGCTGATGGTACTTTTCCGCAGGGAGTTCTCGTTCGTTGACTCACTCTATCTTTGGGAGGTGAGAGACTACTTCTTTTCCATTTGTAATTGTTAGATACATATATAGCAGTGGCCTAGTGGGCAATGAATTGGGTTAAGAATCATGAGGTAGGTTCAGATCCCATTAGAGACAAAAACACTAGTTGATTACTTTCCATCTGTTCTCTAACCTTGGTGGACAGAGTTACCTGGTACCTGTTGCTGGTGGGAGGGGGCAGGTATCCCGTGGAATTAGTCGAGGTGCACGCAAGCTTGTCCGGATACCACGGTTATCAAAAAAGAAGAAGATATATATTGCAAAATAGCTTGCACTAGGATTTATTGCTTTAATTACGTTTCTCAATCTGAGGATTGTTTAATAGAGAATGTATGCCAACCTTTTGTGTTCTAGAAGAGCATAAGTTTTGACATAAAGGTCAATGGGAAAGAACTAGTTCTTCATAACATCTGAACCATGAGAGGTCCAGGAGCCATGAGAAATTGTAGGTAGGAGTTATTTCTTTCTTCTGATGGATACTTTTTTTTCTATTATCCAGGTGATGTGGGCCATGGAATACAATCCAAACATATATTCATCCTATGATGATAAAAGACAACCCCTTCTTTCTGAATTATTGTATGATGACAAACCCAATGATAAGCATAAACTAAAGGAATATGGGAAGTTTGAAAGGAACAATTTGAAAACTGGTGCGGAACCGAATAGTGCTCTTTCAGTTTTCCTGGTTGCAAGTGTTCTAGAGACCAAGCATAGGCGACTTATGAAAGAGGCGAAAGGCCTTGATGATGTTGTAGAGGTCATCATTCTGTCTTTTTATATCTGTGTATTCAACATTATTATGTCCATTGATGCTGACAAGAAAAAGTTTCCAGATCTTGGGCGAAATTTCTGGGAATTTAGATGCAAGAAAAGCATTAGATGAGGCATTGAAGGTTCATAAAAAGTACTTGAAACAGGTAAGTTTCTTTGAAGTAGTCTTCAACCTTTCCCCAGTCCCCCACCAATCCACATTATTTTTTTCATATATCAACTAACCATGGTTAGTGATAGAAGTGCATATGAAAGACAATGCCATGTGTTCATTGGTTTGGTATAAACAACGGGTGTGGATAAATTTCTCCCCACATAAAAATCCACGACCTTTAAGTTTTCGGCACATGAAAATGACTTTGTTTCTCTCAACACACTTAATGCAGGCTAAAAAATCATAGTTGTAGTTGCTAGTGGTGGTCACTGCAGCAAGCATCTCCTGTGGTTAAAGTCTTGTTTTCATTTTTGTTTTTTCATTATTAATTTCAATTTTTAAATTCCTTTTTTTGGGATTTTATCCTCTTGTTTTTTAATCCTTTTCCCTTTTTCTTAAAGGTGTAATTCCTCTTTTATATCCATGAGTCATGTCTGTCTTCTTTCTTTTGGTAGTTGGTCTACAGCTCTGTAAGAAAGAAGATGTATATAAGTTTAGGTATGAAATGTACATGACATGTTTTTTTTAATTCAAGTATTTTAACAACTCCAGAATGTAAGCATATTGCAATTAGTTTCAATTGCTTTATGGATTAAAGGACTTTCAGTTTGAATTTTATGTGACAAGATCATTGGTGGCACCCTTACATCGAGTGCCACTAAAGTTATTATTCCATTTTACATTAAAACGTTGATTGGACACTGAATTTAAAAAAAATAATGAAAGATTTTTTAAAATTGTGATCTTTAGTCATAGTTTGGAATTCGAATACACTACTCTATATAGTGATTTTTTTTTTTTGTGAATAGTTTTAAAATTCAGGAAAATTTTAGATAGTGGTCTAAAAAATAGCTATTTGTCGATTTCTCCCAAATTTAGAGGGTCAAAAAGAAATTAATAATAAATTTTATAATTTTATTGTTGCTAGACAATATTGAAGTTTGTAAAGAAAAAATTGCACAATTTTCCATAAAAAAAGATTGCCCACCTTTTAAAAGGAGTAGTATTTTAGAACTTTTAGTTAACATACTCAAAATCTCTATATTAATAAATAATTTTCTGGTAACAACATCTAAAGTAATATATAGCAAACACATGAGAAAAGGCATAAAGTCAACACTAAAGTTGTCCCGAATTTTCAAAAAGACACCTTAACTTTGCGGGTGTTCTATTACCCCACGAAATCATTTCTAACAATTATAAATACATCATTTTAACCCATTCTCAGAGCAGGTGTAATCTCACGTATTGGGGGTGCGTGAATGAAAAAAAAATCACCCCCAAACCATCTAAAAACCATCTAAAAATGCCACGTAGCAAGATTGTAAGCCTCCATTTTCTAAAAAAGTTCAAGAAACAAAGGATTTCTTGGTCAATGCCTTTAATAGCGGTTGTTGAAGAACAATTTCATATTTACTTAAGAATTTAAGAAGATTTTATACGATTCCTAAGTGAAAAATGTAAATAGAGAAAACGAAGGATTCTACAAAAATCTCATATCCAAAAATTGTAACGAACAAATATGGATATTGCATGTCAAAATTAGCTCATGGAACAATACATGACACACCCAATCCGTCTAAGTTTGATTTAGTCCATTCTGATCCGTCTATATTCAATTCAATCACATGAAACCTTTATTTAATTTTGAAATGGGACATCCCACAAATTAAATCAATTGATGTGATTCCTATACAAAATTTTGACGATACGTTTATGATCGAAGCAAAATATATCGTCATTCTTCATTCTGTAGCGTAAAAGAAAAAAAAGAAAAAAAAAAAAAAAAAAAACCACACCTGGCTGCAAATAAAAGAGAAAAAGGTTTTAAGATACGTTGAAAAGAGATATAGGAGTAGAATATTTATATGCAAAACACCTGAGAATGTTCACTAGTATATTCCTTTTCAAGGAGTCTTTTCTGTTTTCATCCTAAATACAGAACCAGCCATTAGATTGTTCACATCTATAGATAAAAATAGTAAAATAATTAAATGTCCAAAATTGTTTTTTTTCTTTTTACTAAATCTTACTATAAGTTAATTATATATACCCTTTAGTTTAAACTTCACTATTTATTAAAATACGATGGTATCACATAATTATGTTTATTTCACACTCAATCAGATAACTACCTATTTTACCTTCTAAATATTTAATATTTATCAATTTTTACTTACGAAAAATATTATGATATTTTTTTTTTCTTTTAATGTATAGTATGGACTTAACTATTGAATAAAAAAAATCTTATTTTATTAAGTTAAAAGTGAAAATAGTTCTAAGCAAATATATGGTGTAATGATAAAATAATTGAACATCTCTTTTCATGCCCAATTGTATTGATAAATTGTTGAGTTTTCATTGTTATTAATTACTGATATGAACATTATTGAAATCAATCTTTTATTATGTTCAATTATTTTACTATTACACCTTTATATATATGCTTGACAGTATTTGTTGTTGTTTATTCCAATTTTATCCTTACTAATTCGAGAAGGTATATGATTTTTATCTACTTTATATTATTGATATATATATCCACAGGAGTTAAAACTCCTTTTTATCTGTCATTTTAGTCAACAGAATTTGGTCAAAATATGTTTTTATTAGTTTGAAAAATCAAGAAAGTATTTAATGTTGTTTCTTCCTATTTCATCTTATTACTCTGTGAAGGTATATGACGTTAATTACTTAATTTGAGAAAAGTTATTGGTCATATATATACCTTCTTTGATTGATGAAGTTGGTGGTGAGTTCTTTTATGTTAATCTTTTCCACTTTTAAGTTTTTTAGACTTTTTGATAGTTCGATTGCTATAATTAGTGGTTGATGTTATACTCTTAAAAAATTGAAAATAAGAGGTAGTAAAGGAAAACAATTGCTGGAAAATTACTTACCTACCTTTAACAAAATAGTTCCACAAAAATAAGGCACATATCAGTCCAGAAAACAACTTACACCTAACTCCATTAATTCCTAGAAATCAGAACAATATGAGACTGACTCAACTTTTTTAAAAAAAAACACAACTCCTAATAGACTAAGGCCTCATTTATTTCCATTAAGATTAAGACGTCTGAATCTGAATGAACATCTGAACGATTAAGATGCTATCTTTAGATCTGAATACTGAATGATTAAAAACTGTTTGTTTTTCAATATCTGAATGTGCATAATTTCTTTGTTTATAAATATAACAAATATGCAATGAAATAAAAAAATAATTAAATATTAGAAATATATAAATTTAATAAAATAAAATTAGTATTTGCACAAAAAATATAATTCATGTTCACTAGTGATGGTGAATATGATTTGAAGAATATGTGGTTGTGGACTGTGTATTGGTGATAGTTATGATTGTGAATGTAATTTGTAGTAGAGATTGATCTTAATGGTGATAGTGGCTGATAGTGATGTGTAGTAGATGTAATTATAATGATAGAAGTAATAAATAATATGATAGCGACTGATAGTAGCCGTTGACAACAGTGATAATTTGAACATTGAATAATTATAATGAGATGCTACATCAATTGTCAACCAAAATAAAAAGAAATTTTATTAATGGGTAAAAAAAAAGCACGGTTCCGAAAGGATTGTGATAAAACCTACAAAATTTAATATTTATCAAAAGAACTGAATGGCCTTTAGACTACCTTTTAAGTCTGACCGAATCAGACCTCTCAAGAGGCATTAAGCGGTAGAATTTTAAAAAAATCAAACGTGCTTATTGGCCTAATGTCTAAATCATTCAAATTTAGATCTTCATTAAGTGCAAACAAATGAGGTCTCAGAACGGTGAATTTAGAATTTTAAATTTAAAATATGGAAAAGGGTCAAAAATATCCTTGAACTATACTAAAAATACCCTCCATCCATCTTTTGGTCTAAATATACCCTTCTGCTCATCTTTTTGGTCTAAAAATATCCTTTCATTCATCTTTTAGCACACTTATACCCTTGAAACTAACAACCCTATCTTTTTTTTTTTTTTTTTTAAATATTTATTATGTGTCATTCTCCTCATCGGATGAAACAAAATCTCCATCTCAACTAGATTCCCCCCCATAATTTATCCAAACCAAAAAGAATATACTTCTTCAAGACCTCAATTATTTTTATAAAAAAAATCTAATAGTTTTTTATATTTATTGTAGCCTTTTTTATCCGACTCTTCTCAAGTTTTTTCTCTATTTTTCCCAAGTTATTACTTGGATTGAAGACACATGGCATAATGAAAAATTAACAACTAAGATTTAATCAATTACATTAAAATTTTAAATACGATATAAATAATTAATATATCATAAACAAATTAATAATATTATGATCATAATAATATTATCTTATCCATAATATATTATATTTTTTTCTCTCTTTTCCTATTTTTATTTTTCCTACAGGCTACGACCTACAACATCTATATTTTTTTTGTTCTTTTCAATGAGTTGTTACAGAGATTATTAGTAAAAAAAATTAAATGATCATTTTTAAAAAAAAGAAAAGAAAAGAAAGATAGACTTTGTTTAGGATTTATGATAATATGTTATGTCCTTGTAATTGTGGTATGACTAATATTTTTAAAATATTTTAATTATCTAAAACAATTTTTTTTTGAAAAAAGCTATAGAAAATAGAAATTACTAGATTTAAAAAAATATATTTTTTGGATCTTGAAAAAATATATTGTTTTGATTTGGATAAATTATGGGAAAAAATTAATAGAGGTGGATTTTTACTTCATTCAATAAGAAAATGACACATAATAAGTATTTAAAAAAAAAGAGAGGTTGTTAGTTGCAAGGGTATAAGTGAGCCAAAAAGATGGATGGAAGAATAATTTTAGACCAAAAAGATGGATAGAGGGTATTTTTAGACCTTTTCCTATAGTTCAGGAGTATTTTTGGCCATTTTCCGTTTAAAATATATATAAAATTTTAAGTAAAAAAGAAATTGAATTTCCATAAACTTTTACATAATTTGTTGGATCTCCTCGAATCTACTGTCAAGTGACATCACATTCATGAGAAAAGGACATTAATATACTTTTTATAGGAAATAAAGGATATATAGAGATTTACCAAGAAAACATTCCAAGACATAC
Organism: Solanum etuberosum; assembly: GCA_029582245.1. Lineage (NCBI taxonomy): Eukaryota > Viridiplantae > Streptophyta > Magnoliopsida > Solanales > Solanaceae > Solanum > Solanum etuberosum. The sequence continues at coordinate 16,528 of JAJONR010004523.1, read as the reverse complement.
ATTATGTCATTCCAAGACATACGTTATGTCACATTCATGAGAAAAGGACATTAATATACTTTTTATAGGAAATAAAGGATATATAGAGATCTACCAAGAAAACATTCCAAGACATACGTTATGTCATTTTCTATAAACTAAAACAAACCTCGTTTCTGGAGCATTCTGTTTCATTTGTTTGTTAGTTTTTCATTTTTGTAATTCTTTATCCTACCATCAAATCCATTATTTTCATACAAGAGATTTGAATGAAAAATATTTTTCAGAAGAAGTTTAGTCTCAATAGTTATATTCCTTAAAATTAAAATAAAATACTCTTAATAACATATGGAGAAAAATATATATAAGAAAGTTATTTTTCCCTATTTCATGAAAACTATTTCAAAGAAAAAAAACCCACCTTTTGATATTTGAATACAAAATAAGAACTCTTTTCTTTAAAAAAAAGAATATTAGATTATTTTTTTTGTCAATGTGAACAAAGTCTCGTCTAAAACAAAATCGCGAATTAGATATCACTTTTACTTGAATTTCAAAATACATATCAAATTCGAAATTAAAACAAAAATAAGAAAGAATTTTTCTGTCTACCAAATTCCATGTCTGGTTTTCCTCTAAGACATGTATTTCCTCAAACATTGCTTCAGATCATTCAAGATGATTTAAAGCCTCCTTATCAATTTTGGATACATATATAGAGTCTGACGATACAATCAAAGATCTAGATACGGGAGATAACTGGTCATTAGGAAACAAAATTACCAATAGAATATATGGATTTACTAGTGCGTGTACCTTTGCGAAAAGCAATAGGTTGGTCAAGATTTTCTAGAGGATCACTTGGAGGAGGATATGATGACGAAGGAACTGGTGCAAAATAGAAATCATTAGTCTCCCACCTCCTAGGGTAAACCTGAACAACCAACGATCTTGCTGAAGCAGATAGAACTGGCCCTAAAGGCACAATAGTAGATTGGTGCTCAATTGAAGAACATGGCGATGAATGAGAAACATCATTTGATCATTCTGGTATGGCCCTGGTAACTTGGTACACTAACCTCTAACATAACAAGTGCTTCCAAACACCTTAAGTTCCACCAAAATAGGGACATATTTGGAAAAATAATGTTATAGGGTACATTACCTACAAGCAGAGTAGATGACATATGATTAATCAAGAAACAAAGTGTAGAGACTACATCGACCCAAAACTGTTTAGGAACCTTTGTCTGAAACAATAGTGCCCGAGCCATCTCAAGTAGATGCATGTTTTTTTCTTTCAGCAACTACATTCTGAGAAGGCGTATCAACACAAGATGACTGGTGGAGAATCCCATGTTGCCTCATATAAGATTGAAATGATTCTGACATAATTTCTTTCGCATTGTCACTCCTTAGCATGTGCACAATAATATCAAATTGAGTCTTAAGTTTAGCAGAAAAGGCACAAAAATAGGAAAATACTTTAGATTTATTCTTCATAAAGTATATCCATGTCATTCTAGAAAAATCATCCACAAAAGTGACAAAATATTTATGTCCATGTAGACAGTGAAATTTTATTGATAAATCCATATTAAATTTTGGATTAATTCATAAATTCATGATATATTGACCAAGTCAAATTACTGGTTAATAAAGTCGGATTAATATTTAAGTCAAAATATATGACTTAAATAAAGTCCAAACCACATTTAGGTCAGTCCATTAAGTTGACAAGACGAACCAAACTCATGTTCTTCAAGCTCAAGGACCAAAATTGCTTGACGAAAATACCCCTAAACCCCCAGCTCAAGCCTATATAAAGAGGTCTTCATAATACCAAAAGAGGAGGAAGAAAAAGAAGAAGACACATAGAAATACATAGAGAATCCTTGCTCTTCAGTGGTGATCTGCAAGTCTTCCGCATACAAAGAAGTCTTTGCTCCAAGTGTTGAGCCGCAGGTACAAAGAAGTCTTCGCTCCAAAAGTTGAGCCGCAAGTATTCCATTAAATCAAGAACATCCGTGAAGAGAAGAATCAGAGATTATATATCTTTTCTTAAAGATTTTATAAAGATTGTAACCTTCGCATAAATTCAAATACAAATACTGTTGTTTGCTTGCTATTTTCCTTTCCTGTTTGCTGTATTTTAGAGACGAAACTTTAGACGCATACAAATTGACACTCCTAGTGAGAGAATCTTTACCTCTCATCTCTTCTCTTTAAGAAAATCAAAGTTAAAAAAAACCGAGATGACTTTCAAAAAGATCAACTCAAAATCTTCATCTGCATCCAAATCTGGATCTGCACCCGTATCCGCATCTGCATCCGCAAAAACTGATGGATTCAAATTCTGCATCACTGTGGAAAACATTCTTGATGTTACTGCGGGAAGCATGAGACCTATCACAATGAACCAAGCCAAATTACTGGGACAATAAGCCTCATGAGTGCCGTCCGAATATGACATTGTCATTGATTTGTCTCCAAAATATGTGAAGTCTCCAACAAAAGCCGCAAAAGAAGACATCGTTGAAATGGTCGAGAGGGTTCTTGCCCAATTGAGCCTATCTATATCCAAAAAACTCTTTGTTTCAGCCGACAATGATGTCTTAAGCACGAGATCTACCCCACATAATATGTTTGCATCTCATGTTTGAAAAAATCAATGTTATTCTCCATCACCTATGATGGTAATGCACATGATGGTGGTCGAAACTTCCACCATAGAAGAACAACTTGCAAATTTGAAGAAAGCAGTTGAAGGCCTATCAAAGTACATCAAAGGTCAAGACGCTCAAATTACCAAGTTGACAAACATGATGGAGCATATGGAGAAAAGAGAATCCACCCAATTATGTGCAAATATTCATGAAACTCAGGAGAATAGAGAGTCCTTCACAAAACCAGAAACAATCATCAAGGAGTTTCAAGTGTCTGCCGAAGGTCTGATTCCTGTTGACAAACTGAAGGACTTCATCAAAAAGGCTATCAAAGATAAATCTGAGTCCACGTTCAAGTCTTCTCTCACATATGTAAAACCGTATTCTTAAAGAATTGATAACCTAAAAATACATGCTGGCTATCAACCTCCTAAGTTGCAGCAATTCAACGGCAATGAAAATCTGAAACAACATGTGGCACACTTTGTCAAAACTTACAATAATGCTGGAACATATGGTGATTATCTTGTTAAGCAGTTTGTTAGATCTCTCACATGAATTGCTTTCGAATGGTACATAAATCTTGAGTCTAGTTCCATCGATAGCTGGGAGCAGATGGAGCAATAATTCCTTAAGCGTTTTTATAGCACAAGGCGTGTTGTGTGCATGATAGAGATCGCAAACGCCCGTCAAAGAAATGATGAACAAGCCATTGACTTCATAAATCGCTGGAAGAGCTTGAGCCTTAACTGCAAAGATCGCCTTAGTGAAACTTCTGGGATCGAAATATGCATCCAAGGGATGCATTAGGATCTTCGTTACATATTGCAAGACATAAAACCTAAAACCTAAAACTTTTGAAGAATTAACAACGCGTGCTCATGATATGAAATTGAGTATGACTTCAAATGAAGATCAAGAGTTGTCCAACTTTGAACCTTACAAAGGAAATATAATTGACATTGAAGATGAGGACAAGTTTTCATCCGAAATTGAAATTGAAGAGTCTATGTAAGTTGACATGCTCCTTGATGTACGAGCCTAAACTGCAAATCATAATGCTCATCGACGCACGAGCCTAAAATGCATGTCATGAAACTCATCAAATTCAAGCTAAATTTTCAAGCTCCAAAGCTCCCCAAATTTGAGTTAAGTCTTCAAATCAAAATACTCCTAGCTCATCAAATTCGGGCTAAGTCTTCATGGCATAAAGCTCATCAAATCCGAGTGAAATCTCCATGTCGTGAAGCTCGTTAAGTTCAAGCTAAGTCTTCAAGTCACGAGGCTTCTCAAATTTGAGGAAAATCTTTAAGTTTCAAAGCTCATCAAATTCGAGCAAAATCTTCAAATCAAAAAGCTCATTGGCGCACACGTTAAAAAATATATGTCATGAAGCACATCAAATTCGAGCTAAGTTTTCAAGTAAAGAAGTTTCTCTAATTGGAGTAGAATCTTCAAGTCTCAAAGCTCATCAAATTCAAGAAAAATCTTCACGTCAAAATACTTCTCGACGCACGAGCCTAAAATGCATGTCATAAAGTTCATCAAATTCTGTTGAATCTTCAAGTGTCACAGCTCATTAGATTCGAGCAAAATCTTCAAGTCAAAATGCTCCTCGACGCACGAGTCTAAAATGCATGTCATGAAGCTCATCAAATTTGTGCTAAATCTCAAGTTTCGAAGCTCTTCACATTTGAGGTAAGTTTTCAAATCATGATGCTTCTCAAATGCGAGCCAAGTCTTCAAGTCAGAAAAGCTTCATGAAAATGAGTTAAATCTTCAAATTGTTACTTTTGGCCCTCATGAGTTTAAATCTATATGGTCCAAAAAATCCAATAGGTTGAAAACCTTGAAATAAGTGACCTAGAAAAATTAGAAGAAAAAAAAATTCACATGTTTTACATTGAAGTGTAAAGTAAATACATTTTATTGCTTCAAAATTGCAAGAGTTTTTACATATCATAAGGAAGGGATGAAAAAAAATGGACATATCATCCCATACAAAAGGTATAAGTAGAAAAATAAAATCAAACATCAAGAAGTGGTTTGTAAACTCGTCTTGGATGTCTTTATCAAGTTCGCATCACCTTTTCATCAAACATCATTACTTCAAATATTTTTATGGATCGATGCAGCCATAAGCGAGCCTCTATCTTTGACATGGGGGCATATTTTGAAGTTTGATTTAATGAGTTGATAATGTGACAAGTAGTTCCTCTCCAAAACTAGGACAAACTGCGGCAAAATCTCTTTCTCGCCAAAGCCAAAACTACAGAGGAAGAGGTACAAAGTGTGATTCATCGCTAAGCTTCAATTTAGAGGAAGATACACTAAGTGTTGTTCTCTCCAAAGACGTAATTTTAGAAGAAGATGCACTAAGTATTATTTGTCGCTAAAGCCGCAACTGCAAAAGAAGATGCATCAAGTGTGGTTCATCGTTAAAGCCACAACTGCAAAAAAAAAAGATGTTTCATGTGTGGTTTGTCATCAAAGCCGCAACTTCAAAAGAAGATGCACCACGTGTGGTCTGTCATCAAAGTCGCAACTGTAGAAGAAGATGTACTAATGTTGTTCGTCGCTAAATCAGGAATTAAAAAAGAAGATGCACCAAGTGTGGTTCGTCATAAAATTCACAACTACAAAAGAAGATGCATCATATGTGATTCGTCATCAAAGTCACAACTGCAAAAGAAGATGCAGTAAATATGGTTCGTCGTCAAATTCGCAATTGAAAAGGTAGATGCATCATGTGTGGTTCGTCATCAAAGGTGCGATTGTAGAAGAAGATGCACTAAGTGTGGTTCTTCGTTAAAGCCGCAATTACAAAAGAAGATCACGAAGTGTGGTTCGTCTTCATCAATTCCACAATCGCTAAAATATTACACCATGTATGATTCGTCGTCAAAATTGCAACTACAAATGAAGATGCATCAAGTGATTCCTCGTCAATTATAGATTACCCCTCACTTTTTTTAATGGTATTGAGAATGTTTGCGGTCCATCGTAAACCTGCAAAAAAGAGTGATGTGTCTCACGGTGCCAATTGCACGAAGCTTCTAATTGGCATGAAAAAAAAATTGTGGCATATGCTCTCGCGCTCGTCATGATGAATATGGTTGTTTTGGCTTAAGAGTTTTGTGTTCTCTCTCCATGTAGATGATGACAAAATTCTCAATCAATACGGAACTCAATAGGCGGCTCTTCGGCGAAGATGCAGAGAAGTGAACTCATGAATGTTGTCAAAAATCAGTTAGATCACCAACTTTAAAAAATAATTATCGTAAATTCATGAGGATTTTTATCTTAATTTTTAGATATGTTGTAGACTTTGATGTCTAGTTTCTATAGAATCAAGTCGTTCGTCCTTGGAAATCTCCTACACCAAGATAGAGATGTTTTGGTGAGACTGCATAGAGCTGTAAAAAAAGAAGAAGACAGAATTGATAGCAAACTTCAAAAATCAATTTCCACCAATTCAAAAGGGTTTTGATTTTGAATTTCGGATATGTCGTAACCCTTTGAGTCTAGTTTATGGAACATCAAACGAATCATGATTTTAATATTTTTACAACAAGTTATGAACTTTCTACCGCAGGCGTGCTGTGCTGAAAAAAAGTGACGAAAATTGAGTTTGGTATGCCTCAAGTTGACAATCAATCATTGTAAGAGCATGTGTGTTTATAGAAATCAAAAGTACATAAATTGTGTTCCTACAAATTATGGCAAATTTTCCTAGGAACCAAATTATGGTAAGTTTCTATAGGAATCAAGTTATGGAAAATTTCCATTGGAATCAAATATGGAAAATTTTGAAAGACTCCATAAAAAAATATATTTCACGAATGTTTCAAGCCTTGTCTTTAAAGGTTGGATAAGTTGGACACCACAACAAGTCTCGAAGCAGGGGGCATTTGTAGACAGTGAAATTTTATTGATAAATCCATATTAAATTTTAGATTAATCCATAAATTCATGATATATTGACCAAGATAAATTAATGGTTAATAAAGTCGAATTAATATTTAAGTCAAAATATATGACTTAAATAAAGTCTAAATCACATTTGGGTCAGTCCATTAAGTTGACAAGACGAGCCCAACTCATGTTCTTCAAGCCCAAGGACCAAAATTGCTTGGACGAAAATACCCCTAAAATCCTAGCTCAAGCCTATATAAAGAGGTCTTCATAAGACCAAAAGAGGAGAAAGAAAGAGAAGAAGACATATAGAAATACATAGAGAATCCTTGCTCTTCAGTGGTGATCTGCAAGTCTTCCGCATACAAAGAAGTCTTTGCTCCAAGTGTTGAGCCGTAAGTACAAAGAAGTCTTCGCTCCAAAAGTTGAGCCGCAAGTATTCCATCAAATCAAGAACATCCGTGAAGAAAAGAATCAGGGGATTACATATCTTTTCTTAAAGATTTTATAAAGATTGTAACCTTCGCATAAATTCAAATACAAATACTGTTGTTTGCTTGCTATTTTCCTTTCCTGTTTGCTGTATTTTAGGGATGAAACTTTAGACGCATATAGTCCAGGTTTGGAAACAATAGTACATGGTCCCCAAACATCACTAGGAACTAACTCAAAAAGCTGACTCTACTCGCTTATTAACCCTTGGGCTTAATGAGGTGCGATGGTGTTCACAAATCAACATAATTCACAATCCAATGAAGACATATCCTGAAACTTGGGATAAAACTTCTTCAACAAAGGTAGTGGAGGATGTCCCAATCAACAATGTGCTTCAAATGGAGAAATAACACTTGACCATGCAATAGATCGAGGCTCCCATTCATCAAAGATGTAGAGATCATAAGATACATGTACTTTACCAATAACCTAATTCGTTCCAATATCACAAAACAAACAATAACCAGAAAAGAATGAGATATAATAGTTAAGGTCTCTCGTATGTTTACTAACAAAAATCAAATTAAAGGCTAGTTTTGGGAGACTTAATACAGATGAAAGGGTAATAAATGAGGTTGGTTTAACAGTTTCAGATCCAACACTAGTACAAGTTGATCCATCAGCTACAGTAACGGGATATGGTGCTTTTTGTGGCTGAAAGTTAGAAAAACTATTAGGGTTACATGTCATGTGATTCGTGGCGCTTGAATCAATCACTCATTTAATTAAAGAGGTAATAAGGCATGGTTTCCCCGACCCGACAAAGGTAGTAACTGAAGTAGATTCCTTAAGTGATTTCTTGTACTGAACGAATCTAGCATAATCCTCTTGCCGAAACCAAAATTATTTTGTCCGATGATGGCCTATGAGCAACATCAGCCTTACTATTACCCTTTCTTAACTCTTCCATTCTTCTCCCTTATTATCATTCATTCTCACAATATCAAAGAAAAATAAAAGAGAAATCACCAAAACTCTCAATATAAAGGTCTTAACAATAGAATAATCAACTCCACAAAAAAGGCTCAACTCAAATAGAGAAAACCAAATGACCCAAAACAGAGTTCAGATGGTTGGAATACCCAGTAGTTCGTTCACAGAGTAACAAGAAACTAAAATATAAATAGCCAAGGGCTCCGGACAGAAAACCTATCAAAGCAACAAAGAGGAAATTTGAACCAATTGCAGTAGAGATCATAGAGTATTCTGGCTCCAAACAGATCAAACGGGAGCAGAGAAAGGAATTCGAACTAAAGTAATACCAAAATAAAAATTGCAGAACCTGGATCTTGATGTTAAATCTTTAAAACGTGGTCCAATGATAAGAAAACCACCATAAATCAACTGGGTACTCTCAAGGCAACGTCAAATAAGTAAGACAGACCACCAGTGGTGAAGTCACACGAACCAAAAATATGGCGGCAACTAATTCCAGCAACCACCACTTCAAGTCTCACAACTCCGGTTAAGCTTTGATACCATGTGCAAGGAATGAGAGAGAATAGCTTGTATCTTATTCAGTAGGTAACCACTAAGTTGCTCAGAATCTTCACTTTTGGTGCTGCACTTGTGTTGACACGACATGAGTATGGGTGTGGGATCCGTGTCCGATTTAGTCAGTTGATTTTGGGTACTTTGACCAAAATCGATGGGGAAAGTATGGAGAGTTCTGTAATCAATACAAAAACTAAGGTGAAATTGAAGAAAATAGAATACCTTTATATAGAAATTTCTATGTCACTCCTTTTCCTTTAATCTAATTCCAGGATTCTCCTCAAGTTCTCCACATAATATCTCGTAAGTTAGGTTTTATAACTCTATTTTTAGATATTTTAATTATTTTTAGGCGAACCCCTGCACCCGTATCCATATCCCTGAAACTTAAAGTTTAGATCATGAAAGACCCGACCTTTAAATCCACACCCGTATCGGACACTGCCCATCGAGTTCGAGTAACTTAGGGTAAACATGTATAAATACAGTAATATCTTTGAGGAAATCCTAATATACTATCTATCAACATCTTTGTACAATATCAAGAAATAGATCTATATAAATTCTGTAACAAACATCCAGTTGCTGACTGGTCAAAAGCGAGAAGAATTTTGTACATCACTTTGAGAAAGCTTCCTAGGTAATTGAGTTATCTGCTTCCCCCCCACAAGCTTTGTGGGCATGAAATAAGAATGCTGCAGTATAATAGGAAAGCATATGCTGGTTTTCACTTTACATACATAATATAAAATAAGTACCTAGAGTCTATGGTAATTCTCTCTGCTTTTCTCCTTAGTCTTGCCAATTGTACAAGACTTTTAATAAGCATGTTGACATTGCTTAGTTCCATTCCGTAAGTTGTTCACTTGAAAGATGGAGTCACTCAATCTTTTCCCTCTCTTAACTCCAACGTGGTATATTTTTGGAGCAAGTTTGAACTTTGTGACTGGAAAACATTTTTAATGAAAAAGTGATAGTAATCAACTTGTATAGTTGTCCAACTTCTGCTATGCATAGATTGCTTGAATATGAAATATCTAGAAACCACTCTTTTGACCCGGTTAAAGAAGCTGGTGTTTCAAGATAGACTGATTTTCTTAATGATATCTGAAACCATCTTGACTTATGATGTTTATTTAGGTTTGGATGTTGTATTTTACGAGAATGAAGCTAACCAGGCAAAACTTTGGGATGTACTTTCTGTCTATGCCTGGATGGATAAAGATATTGGTTGTGTTCAAGGTATTATGGGAGTATTAGACATTGTCTTTCGATATAATCAAGGCCGTTCATCAACACCCCCTCTCAATTTATGTGTCTCATTTTATGTGAACAGGAATGAGTGATATTTGCTCTACAATGATAATTCTACTGGTGCTTCGAACGTGCAATGCGTTGATTGGTATGTCTCTATTGTTGTTAATGCTCTATTAATGGTTATTTTTTAAGGTGCTATTATTAGAGACCTTAGACGAGTTGAAGGACAAAAAGTAAAAAACACCACAATGGCCACATAAAATTATTTTCAATCACAATTGCAAATCAATTGCCGATAAATTAGACGACACATAAAATTATACTAAAAGAAACATATATTATTATATGATATGACCAATTGACCTACTTATTTAAAAAAACTAATTAAAAAACATAAAAATTATAGAGAGAAAATCTCCTCATAAACAAAAACCTCTAAACGACTACATTGTAAATTATATTGTATTGTGCTATGAGAATAGAGATCTTCAATTTATGCATCTCCAAACTTTTCCCCCAAGGGAAGAATAACCAAATATAAAAGAAATTACATTTTCTTTCCAGAAAAAGTAAAAGCAATTATGGAAATGCTTTGACCTTCCTTTAAGAAAAAACTAAGACTCAAATATGGTAAGAAAATTAGGGCAAAACCCTAACAATATGGTGTATAACTAATACGTAGCAAACTATGTTGGGAGAGTTAGCAAAATAGCCACTCTCAAGACTTAATGTGACATTAAGTCACAAGTCTTGAAAAATTAGTGGTATACCTACTAATTATGACATCATCCATGTGCTCTACTTGGGACATACACAAGATCCCACTAAGTTTCTATATCTTCACTTTGGTCCCCCCTTCTTTTCCAACAAATATGGAATAATATATCTATTTACATAATGTTAAAAATTATATTAGAAAAAAGAAAAGTCTCCAACGGGAAAGAAGCAGCTCGTTTTTGCTGCTGTCGAGATTGTCGATTCCAGCGAGTTTTCCGGCCATAATATCCATTTCCAAGGTAAAATCATGTTCATCTCCTACTCCATTTTCATTTTTACTCCATTTTCTTTCAAAAACCAAACTTCAGAATGATTTTTCCGTCACTTTAGAAATTTGAGAAATCTTCCATAATCACTTGATAACTCATTAGTAGATACATTTCTTTAGTTTAAAAGCATTAAAAAAATGTTTCGCCATTGGAGGAGCTGAATTTTGAACCCCGATCTCATCCAGTCGCGTTTTTGTACGGATTTCATACCTCATAGATCGTTAAAGACTGATACTGTAATCTAGTATCGATATTTGTAGTCTATAATGGCAGTAGCTGAATTTGTTGTTGCTGGTGGAGATTATATGGGAGTATGAGAGGAGACTCCCAAAAGCTGGAATTGAAAATCTTTTAGAAAGATGACAGTTCCCATTGCGTTGCGTCGCAATAGTTCATATGCCGATAGCGTAATTGAGGCCGGTGATTAGCTATCAAATGAATGGAAGGGGAAAAATACATCTCACATTCATAAAAAATGATCGGCACGTTAGCTTGTACATGTTAGATATTAGTATTGATGTCTCTAGGCCTACATTGAGGATAAATGTCAATGCGAGGCATCCAATTGAACCAATAAATTTATTTAACGATGACAATGATTCTATTGGAAATGAAAGATTGGGTGATCATTCAAAGGAGAGCTTGGGTGATCATTCAAATGAGAGTTTGGGTGATCATTCAATGAATATACATGATCATCCAATGAATGTGGAAAATCAGCTGGTAGATGCGGAAGATCCCGAACTTGAATGTTGTGAAGAAATACAAGGAGAATAGGAATTGAGATCACAATCCAACCATTCCTTCTCCGATGGAACTAATTTATGCATAAATCAAACTTTCAGTAACAAGAATGAGTTGCAATTGTTATTAGCTGAAGCGGCGGCAAAGAAGTCTTTTGATTTTTCTACTTTGAGGAGTTGTACTAAATATTTAAAGGTGAAATGTGTATCTCACAACTGTGCATGAATGTTTCGGGCGAGGAAATATGAGTATTCGGATAGATTTCGTATCTACAAGTACATTGGCGAGCATAATTGTGGTGTTGAACATGCCAACAGTAGCCATAGAAAAATCTCAATCAAAGTCATTGCTTTACTTTGTGTAAATATGTATCATGATGGCAAGGGTCCAAATGTTAAAGAGATTCAAAGGGCTATGTTTAATTCTTTTAGTTGTAGTCCAAGCTATTGGAAATGTTGGAAGGGAGGTGTGGTTGCCAAGGAAATGATCCGAGGGACAGCGGAGAACGGATATTCATACTTACCGGCTTTTTCCTACATGATCGAGACTCTTAATGTTGGTCCTAGCTATAATATCATGGTAAACAAGGATAGTCATAGATTCATGTATTATTTCTTGGCCTTCGGTGCTTGCATTAAGGGATTCATGAGAAAGGTAATTGAGCTTGATGGCACTCATTTACATGGTAAATACGAGGGCGTGTTGTTGAGCGCTGTTGCACAAGATACGGAGAATCATGTTTATTCAATTGCTTTTTGTGTCGTGGACAAAGAGAATGATGCATCTTGGACATTCTTCTTTGAGAAATTGAAGGAGATTGTGGTCGATGAACCAGATTTATGCTTTATCTCCGATAGACACAAGAGCATCGCCAACAGTATTGTGAATGTTTATAATCATGATCACCACGGATATTGTATGAGGCACCTCGGTGAAAATCTCTGCGTAAATCATCATTGTGGAGATTACCTCTATCTTTACTACAATGCGGCAAAGGCTTATTCTTTGGAGGAGTATGACAATCATTTTGTAGAATTCAAGAACAAATGCCCCGCGGCAGCCGTCGTCCTTGAGTATGATATTGATTTTGAGAGTGGAGCAGGGCACATTTTCCTGACAATAGATATGATATGATGACCATAAATATCGCCGAGTCACTCAATGCTATGTTGATAGACGAAAGTGAGTATCCCATGTCATCAATATTTAATTCGATTGCTAAGAGGTTTGGAGAATTGTTCAGGGAGAGGCATGCATATATCCTCAAATCAATGGGTAATCAAATGGTGCCTGCTGCCGAAAAAATTACAAGAAAAAAATGATCGAGGACGACTCCTTGTATGTGGAGAACATAACCGGGGACGACAATCAATTTACCGTGTTCGGTGCAGATGTTACTGCCTATGTGGACCTACTGAAAAAGTCATGTTCTTGTAGGGAATATGACTTGATCAAGATACCTTGTGGTCACGCGATGACCGCTTTGCGATCGAAGCATGACAATGAGTATGGTATGAGCATTTATGAGTACTCTTCGCCTTTGTATAAAGTTGAATCATACCTCCTTGCATACTTAGATTCTATTAATGTTGTCCCTCTCGAGTCGGAATGGTGTGTGCTAGAAGAATTGTTTAATGTGAAGATTCTTCCACCTCTTGTCGATACCAAGCTTGGAAGAAAAAGAAGAAAACGTGTCAAAGACGTCGGTGAGAATTTCAAAAGGAAAAGAAGGAACAAATGTTCAATTTGCAAGAGAACTGGACACAAGTGAACCACATGTGTGAACAACAACAAATCTTAATTAAGCTTAGTTGAATTTGTTGATTGAATTTGTTTTTGTAATCAAGCTACTGTTTTTTTTTGGCTGCCAGCATTTTGGTCAATTTAATGTCAGCTATTATCGTAATTACTCATGATCTAATATAAATCAATCAAAAGATGACATACATTTTGTACACTGTCTATTAATGTTTATTATCGAGTCCACTCATTGTGTATTAAACTGTGTATTATTAATATATGAAAATTATTAATATATGAAAATTCATGGTATTCGTAATGCAATGATTTTAATGCATGAATTAGAATATGATTAAAGAAGGAAGTGCTCTAAAAAAATTAATTTTTTTTGTACTAAAATTGTGAAGGGTATAATGCATGCTATTTTTAATGCACCAAATCAAACAATGCTTAAGAAATAATCTAAGTATAACTAATCCAACTATAACTAATACAAGCATTATTTGCATATACACTCTACCAAACGAACCCTTAAAGAATTGTCAAAAAATCAGATGTTACCATTGAAAAAGTGGAATTTGAACTTTTGTTACCGTTGTAAAATTTGTATATCTAAATATTAACTGGTTATCAAAATATATAGACCCTTTATACAATTGATACATCTCTATGTGTGTGGTGTATGTATGACCAATGAGATTTACACTCTGACATTAGTAAGGTATATTCGGGTTTATATCTATGTTATAGCATTGTCGATACTGCACCTACTAGAATATGACACTTATATATAGACTAAAACTAGTAGAATTTAAAAAAGACAACAACTAATTAATAATAAATTAATATTTTAAAATTTATCCAATTAAATAAGTTTAAACAAGTCATATGATCATGTAAGAGTCCACATAAATTGGGTGTGATGATTAGTGATGTACGAGGAAGAGTTGTGATTATACAATCAACATCTTTAGAACAATGTTTGAGAAAACATAAGTATATTGTGAGGATGGTGGAGAATATCCGTTTGCATTTCGCATGCAGATGGTACTTTTCCGCAGGGAGTTCTCGTTCGTTGACTCACTCTATCTTTGGGAGGTGAGAAACTACTTCTTTTCCATTTGTAATTGTTAGATATACATAGCAGTGGCCTAGTGGGAAATGAATTGGGTTAAGAATCATGAGGTAGGTTCAGATCCCATTAGAGACAAAAATACTAGTTGATTACTTTCCATCTATTCTCTAGCCTTGGTCGACAAAGTTATCCGGTACCTGTTGCTGGTGCGAGGGGCAGGTATTCCGTGGAATTACTCGAGGTGCACGCAAGCTTGTCCGGATACCACGGTTATCAAAAAAAGAAGAAGATATATATTGAAAAATAGCTTGCACTAGGATTTATTGCTTTAATTACGTTTCTCGTTCTGAGGATTGTTTAATAAAGAATGTATGCAAACCTTTTGTGTTCTAGAAGAACATAAGTTTTGACATAAAGGTCAATGGGAAAGAACTAGTTCTTCATAACATCTGAACCATGGGAGCCATGAGAAAATGTAGGTAGGTAGGAGTTATTTCTATGTTCTGATGGATACTTTTTTTTTCCTATTATCCAGGTGATGTGGGCCATGGAATACAATCCAAACATATATTCATCATATGATGACAAAAGACAACCCCTTCTTTCTGAATTATTGTATGATGATAAGCATAAACTAAAGGAATATGGGAAGTTCGAAGTAAAAAAACGTTCCCTTCCGCATGAATCGATCTCGCGCGAACTCGACACAATAACAAGTTATATAGTTAAAACTAAAAGTCATCAAGGATAGTTGTAAGTATGCGTTAAGCAGTTTCTATTAATATAGTGTTGTTGCATCAATTATTCATTTTCTTATATTAGTAACCATTCAATAGCCCACTCCGAATTATAATTTCTTTCTGGGCTATTGAGTATTTTCCATAAGAATATAGTTAAATAAAATATCGTATCATTCTCGCCTCTCCCTCCATGTATCTGGTATCTAGTGTGATTCACATGTATCTAGTGATCTCGCTCGCCCTCTTCCTATTTTAGTGTATTTGGAAATACATTTATTTAGGTGTATTTAACTTGAAATCTTGTATGAAATTATTAATTAGTGAGACGATATATAATTATTTGAAACTATAGCGAGAATTAGTGAATATGGTAGAGATGTTTGTCTTAGGTAGTTTTTCCAGAAAAAAAAGATTTTGATTGTCGTTCAAACTGATATTATATATGAGACGAGCAACATGAAAGTTCAGTCATTTTTGTCTGAAGTGCATTAAAATGATTGAACTTAAACTATATAAACCTTTAAAAATTTTGTCTGGTAGACGCAAAAAAGGTTCACTGCAAAATGCTCCCAAAAGTAGTTCAGTGTGAAACTAAAATCTCAGTGATATATATTATAGAGTAGGGAGCAATCAAGAAAAGCTAAAAAGGGATGAAACTTAGTATCCCTACACTAATAGCTATAGTACTACTAGATACAACATATAAAGGATAAAAGGGAAAGAAATGAAACTAGTAACTGCTTTTAAATCGAAACTGTCCTGTTATGATTCTCCACTTCTGCTCCTTCCTCAGCTGAGTTTTCGTTTTCCATTGACATCTCCTCCAGTGACTTCCCCTTGGATTCTGGAACCAAGAAAGTGAAAAATATTCCGAGAAGGTTGACTACGCCAAGGACAATGAGTGAATTCCTAACCCCAATTCCAGCAGGATACCCTGCATCAGCCTTGCTCTTGTCTTGTGGTTGAGCCAAATACAAGAATCCAAATGCACCCACCATTGCCCCTACCTTCCCACATGCTGCTGATATTCCATGGCATGTCGACCGTAATCTAGCAGGGAAAATCTCAGCAGGCACGACAAATGTGGTGGCGTTGGGTCCAAAGTTGGCAAAGAAGAAGGTTAGTGAATAGAGGACCACAAACCCGATATGTTGGCCAGGGAGAGTCCAGTGGTGGTAAGGAATGGCTAGAGCAAACATGAACACGGTCATCATTGTGAAACCAATCAATTGAATGGTAAACCTGCCAATCCTATCAATGAGGAACACTGTGAACCAGTAGCCAGGCACGGTACTGCAGAGAGCGATAAGAGTTTGGGCTCGTGCAATTTTTTGGACCTCTTCAATTGCATTCATAGTCTTGGCAGCTGGAATCCAT